>JADRCH010000009.1:21757011-21786577 GCA_019843965.1 Rhynchomys soricoides
AACTAGTATGTCAGCCTGAGCTATGAAACTAGTTGCTCGCAATCTCAGTTCTCTCAGCTCTAAGTTCACATTATGAAGATGAGCTCACTCGCTGTGGTGGTTTGAATAGGTATGGCTCCCACAGACTCCTATGTTTGAATGCTTGGCTCAGAGGGAGTAGCCCTATTAGGAGGTGTGGCCTTGCTGGAGTATGATCTTGTTAGAGAAGGGCATCACTGTGGGGCAGGCTTCGAGGTCTCCCATACTCAAGCTCCCCCCAGTGTGGAATCCAGTCTCCTTGCTGCCTAGGAACTGAGACGTAGAGCTCTAGGATCCTCCAGCACCATGTCTGCCTGCAAGCTGTCATGCTTCCTGCCATGATGATAATGGACTTAGCCTCTGAAACTCTAAGCCAGCCTCAAGTAAATGTTTTCTTTGTAAGAGTTGCCATGGGCATTATGTCTCTTCCCAGTGCTGAAACCCTCAAGACACTCATGTTCTCAACATAACACAGCACACACAAGGAATCAATGAATTTTATGAGCAACTACTGAAGCAAACAAGTGGCATGGCACAACTCTAGGACAAAGGCAATATAACAGGAAGGACTGTATTCACTGTGCCTAAGTACATATGTATGTGCACACACACACACACACACACACACACACACACACACACACGCGCGCGTGCGTGGTACATTTCCAAGTACTATTCCCAGGCAGTCTGGGTAAGTACAAGTGATGGGCCTGCACATACTAAGAAGAAGGGAAAGCCCAAAACCTGGCATGGAATGGCAAGATATCCCAGAGAACAGACTGCTGGGTGAGTGAGGCCAAGACATGGTTCTGGCTGTTTAGCATGGTTGTAAGCCCAGTGTTTGGGAAATAAGCAGTGTTCTCTCTGGAGATGCTCTCTGGAGCAACACTCAAAGCCATAGAGCCAAACCAGACAGAACACACTTAGTTTCACGTTCCGTTTTAAGTTACATCACTGATTGATCTTTGAGGCAAGTTCAAATTTTGGTTTAAATTGTAATACATAAAAATCTAAGCTATCTCCTAATTTTGATACTATGTCACATTTTTTAGTATATTTTACTTTACATAATAATAGGCACAATAATCTAAGTATAGGCCACTCTAATACCAAGCTCAGTTAGCAAGAACATTCTTATCCAGAAGCCCTCAGATGGCATTCAGTGATATATACACATATATCAACTCTTTACTGTTTGGCAAGAGCTTCCTGTTCTTGATTTTATTTAATCACATTAATTAATTATTATTAATTTGTTTTGTTTTGCTTTTTTGAGACAGAGTTTCTCTGTATAGCTTTGGCTTTCCCACTTTCTTAGGCTGGCCACAAACTCAGACATCTGCCTATCTCTGATGGGATTAAAGGCATCCACTTTTAACATTTTAAAACTTCCTGTTTTTTAGGACTTTAAAAATCAACCTTCATTTTTATTCCAAATCTAATGCCTTTTCTTTGTAAAACTACATTCTATTTTTGGCAAATATTTACATTTATATATGAATAAAATGTAGTCCCATATATTTTTGCCTTTAATCATGAAGAAATGGTGAGACAAGGAACCCAAATTAGCTGCTTTTCATGCTAATACCTGGCTTGTCTGCACAACCTGTTATCTCAGCTGGAATCCACACTTCCCCTTGCACATCCATTGCGCAGTCACGCACATCTCACTGACGTTTTCATTGGTATGTGTGCATATTAGGGGCATATACATCTATATTTATTTATATTTACATATAGGAAGAGTTAGAAAGGATGAAATCACCTCAGTTGATGACCAGATAATCTTAGCTTTATCTAACCTCTATTTCCACAAAAGTTACAGACTTCAGTCAAGAACCAGCATAAAACAACTGGTGCTTTTTAATTCAATTGCATTTCTAAAAAGTGATAAACTATGTAAAAATTTTTTAAACTTAAGATGTATTAAAGTAATGAAAATGTCAAGGTCAAAGGTGGGTATTCTAAGTTACGCTCAGTAACATCCACATCATTTTCTTTTCTTCAGACTCACCAAATTCCTACATCATGACTACAGTGCCTGTTTAATACACAGCTGATATAAAGAAACTGGAGGTCATGCTTTCATTTTACAACAGAAAACTAGATTATAATTACTAAGTTTAATAAACTAAGGAGTTAACACTGAGTGTAGAAAACAGCAGCCCTCTCAGCCACCACCTAATAGTAACCAGAGATGCAAACTGAGACAAAAAAAGTTCACAAAACTCACATTTCATACAGAATCAAGAGAGTTCTGTTTTGCAGAATGCTTACAACATAATGATCAAGAAGTTAATTCTTCCCATCTATTCTTTGGTGGAAATATTTTTGAGTTTTATGTGGATCAACTGTCTTATGTAAAGACACTTTTATATATTACTAAGGAATTGACAAATACCAGATTTGGATAAGGAGGCAAAGAAAATGTATGTTCTGAACTGTGAAGTTCTTTCACTGGATAGTTCTCATGTCGAATTGCTTTGCTGTCATTTGTTTCCCCTGAATTAAAAGCAAAGAATCATATATGCCTGCCCACAGTATCTCAGAGTTCTAGTTCTCAGTTTTAATAAATGTATGATGTGTGAGCAAGTGTAAGGTTGACAGATTTAGTAGTTTAGCAGGAAGTCTGTATTATGGAGAGTTTACTGAAGTCTTTCAAAACACCTTTCCATGCTCATAATAATGCCTAACAGTTTAAAATATGATATTTGAAAAAATTACTTACAAATGTATGAGTTCCTTGACATTTAAACAAATCAGTTAAAATTACATGACTAATTTATCTTTAAAATACTTCTTAAAGTTCTGAGCATTTGTCTTCTCTGTTGAAGCTAGAACTTTACATTATATGAACTTAAAACACATTAAAAATGAATACCCAAATAATTTAGAACAGGACAGGCTTTGGTTTTTACACAGCCGTCTCCTCTCACACTCAAATACTCCTAAGTATTCCCCCTCACCTCCTATACTCACTTCCAAGGTCTGCATGGAGGGGAAGACACAGCTTCTGAGACTATGACCAGCTCCCGGAGACAGACATAGAGTCATTAGCACACCACGTACCTTGTTTAAGAGCCCCTTCTCCAGCTCGGATGAAAGATATTTCATTAGAATCAACCATGTGGTGTGCTCCATCTTGCAGAACAAACCGTAGCCCAGAAAGCTTGTGACCAGAAAGAGGGCCTTTTTCACAGGCATCCAAAAACCCCTAACAACGAATGAATGTAACCACAATGAGATTTCACTTGCAGAGTATTACCCAAAATGCCGAAGAGGCTATTGCTCAGAAGTGTCATGTTCTTAGGGTACATGCTGTCTTTCACCTCTCAAAGTACTTCCAAGTAACTCTGGCATTCAGATGAGCAATTCTGTGGAGAAGCACAGGGTCTAAAGTATGAGCTGGTGGGGACATGAAGCTAAGGGCCAACACTGTCCCACAATCTCAACCTCAGGACTGACCTAATGCTCACACTCCCTTACAGAGACAGCAGGACCTTAATTTCAGAATGAGAAAATGGAGGAAAGGCGAACTTAGGTCACTAACCTTACCAAAATCTTTGTGTAAGCACTGGCTGTGTCTTGAATCCCTATTACAGGTCCATTACTGCTTTGCCTTACTGGCAGATCACATCATTAAAAACACTGTTAAGAACTAGAATTAAAGGGAATTTCATTTTCCCAAATGCAACTCAACTTTTAAAAGACAGCTTCATTGAGATATAACTTATATTAAAAAAAAAACTGCATAGATTTAGAGTACAGTTAACAAGTTTACAATCCATTTTCAGTCGCTTAAATTCTTACAGAACTCCAATTCAGTTACATAGCTTACACACAGTGGATTATATTTCTGACATTTCAAAATTATACATTATGTATGCTGAAAACTACATAAATTCTTCTCTTGTGTGAATTTGAGTCGTCTGATATTTAGAAGGGTGTGAATGGCAAAGTATTATCTTAAAATAAGAGTATACCAAATAAAATACATTACCAAAAAATGCTATTACCACTGAAAACAAAATGATAACCTGCTGTCCACAAAATGAACAACTGCTTAGCGTGTGCAGCAGCCTTAAGTAGCAGGGAAGCAGAGTAAGCACTGGCCCTCTGCGTGCACACTGCTCTTTGCAATTCCTCCACAGCCTTACCTGGCCTCAATACATTTGAAGGGGACAGGTAACTAGTTTACTCTCAATTTACAAATTTAAAAAGGAAGCAGAGACAGATCTCTGAATTTGAGGCCATTCAGAGATACATAAAGACTCTGTCTCAAAGAAACAAACTAGCTCTGAACACTCATTTACCAAGAAGTACATTCAACAGCATCAAAAATGCAGTAGGAGCCGTACCCAGGTGCTGGGACTCTTAAGGACCCAGCGTTCCCACAGCAGCACACACAAACTTCCATGACCCCCCGACGACTACTATACATGTAATGATTGATTATCACTAGTGTGGTAGTATCAGTTTATGAAGAGAGATTATACATATGATTAACAGAGCATGTGGACTGAGTTGGAGGGCCTAACACGGAAAGCCTGACAGTCTCGTAAAGATGGTTACCTAAAAGGAACCATGGTAGACACAAACATGACAGAACATAAGTACAATTTAATACCACATAACCTACTTTCAAACAGAGATAACATTACCTTTTCAACAGCAGGAATAAACTGCTTTGGAACATTGGACCCAAATGTCTCATCGGAAAACTCCAACTTAGTGTAGTCCTCTGGGGCCAAGGGCTCCAGCACCCCCATTACTTTTCCAAACTGGCCCGCACCACCTGACTGCTTTTTATGTGTAAAATCAAACCTGCAAATGATTAGGAGAAAACAAACAGCATTAGTAATCAGCAAAATGAAATAAACTCCCATTGATTTACACAAAAGTCCACATTTCATTGGGTAGGGTTTTTCTTGTTGTTGTGTTTGCTTGTTTTACTTTTTCTTTTGACTGTGTTGGCCACACTATGACATTTTATTATAGAAGTTATTTAGAAGAAATTCTTTTCTATTCTTACTCAGGAGTGAAAGTGAGACATACTACCTAAGCACATTGTTTCTTCTAATAGACGGCTCAGTCTAAGGTTTCTAAGAGCCTACATTCCAAAGAGCTTCAGCCAGCTCTGTAATACTGTCCTCGAGTGTCACACTGTGCAGTAACCAAGAACTGTTTCTTGGATATAAGAACTCTGATGGCCATAATTAATCATTTAGGCAGTTCCTACTTGATTTTAATATTTGGCATTACAGACTTAGATGATTTAAAGTGTGAGCCAGATGTAGTAATTAATACCTGAAAATGATTAATGATGAAATGATAGTGATGAACATAAAAAAAGACTTTCAAAAAGAAATGAACACAAGTCAATGTTTACTTCAAGCCACTGGACAGAGTATTTTACACAAGTACTGTACATCAGAGACCCAAGCTCAGAGGTGGCTATTTCTTAGGACACACAAGGACACAAGGCAGCTGCTTCTTCCTTTAACCTGAACTTTCAGAGGACAACCACTTTTTATTTACAATCCTGCAGGAGAATGGACATTAATGGGTGAGTCTGTAAGTGACCTGGGAAAGGCAATGTAAATAATAATAGGAGATACAAGCTTGGAAGGGCCGACTTCCTAAGCAGCCCAAGTGTAAATGTGTCTAACTGCCTTTGAAAAATCTTCCGGTGGCCAAGAGCTTCAGGATGGGCTGGGCAACCCCAGAGAGTAAGAATGGAATTTTCCTGGAAGGAAAAAAACCAGCATCCATCAGAAGCAAGAGAGTAAAGCAGAGGGTGAAAGAAGCACCATGATCCGGTCGGGTCGGGTGGGGTTGGGTCGGGTCAGGTCAGAAGCACAGAGGAGGGGTCCAAATGGCGCACCCAGGCTCCAGCAGGTAGGTACTCAGCATTCCCCGAGGTACTGGGCAGTCAAGCTAACAACAACACAGCATCCCTATAAAACAGCCTTGGCTGAAGAGATGGCTCAGCAGAGAACCAGCTTGCTGCCAAGTCTGATGACTTGAGTTCAAGCCCCAGGAATACATGGTAGAAACAGAACAAGGTCCCTCGAGTTGTCCTTTGACCTCCATACTCCTGCCTCAGCGCACACATACAAAATAAAATAAAGTAAGACAAATTCTAATGATAAAATAGTCTATATCTGTACTTTATTGATTAACTATGTGGTTAAAACTAATCAGGGCTACTTAAACTTAACTGAAAACTCAACAGCATAACAACTGGAGTACAGGGCACTTGAGCAGTGCCCACAATGCTGGATGCGGCAGTGCAGGGCACTCCAGCACTGCTAGTTCTTCAGGCAGCCATGTCCTAACGATTAGTCCACAGCCAGTGCCATTATGAATGAGAGGAAGGCAAGTGAGAGAACATGTCAGTGCCGGGCTGTGTTAAACACTTTGCATAGACTAAACCCAGAAAGCAATTCTGTTTCTATTCACCATTTTATAGGTGTGTGGGAGGCCTGAGAGAGGGAGAGAGGCTAAATAACCAGACAAATGCGACTGCTACCTACCTCCAAAGCCAGGGTTTGCAACAACGGCAACCTTAACCAAACATTTTCCTAGAATGCTAACAGGAAGATATAAACGGACCGGACCCCTGACTGACAGGGTCACTGCAGTGTCACTAGTGGGCACTGCATGAGAACACACTGAAAGAGGATACTGACTGGCAGGAAGGCATGTTGAAGGCCAAAGAACTATCCTAGAGTCACACTGCTGGTAACCTGTGAAAGACTTGGTCAAAATACCATGTCATATCAAATCTAGGGTTAACGAGAATTGTGGGGCTTTTTTTTTTTTAAATCTATAATTTGTAGATTTTTTTTTTTTTTTTGGAGACAGGGTCTCACTATTTTGCCCTGGGTCATCTGAAACTCTCAAGAGATCCTCCTGCCTCTGCCTTCTAAGTGCTTGGATTAAAAGCTTGGCCATGTTGATTTTATATTCATACTAAGTTATAAGCCAGTATATTTTTTTTTATCTTGTCTAATGCTCATATTGTAATATAAAATCAGTAGTATAAATTGTCTGATCCTGGGGACTCATTAATAACTTATTATCTTGAGGACAATCCTCACATTACTCAAGTCTGAGGACAATGGCTAGAATATCTATCTACCCCTGGTGAGATCATAGATAGGTAACTAAGACTTTAAAGACCCAAGTGGGACTGGACAGACGGCTCAGTGGTTGGAAATACTTTCTGCTCTTGCAGACTGGGATTTGGTTCCCTGCAACAACATGGTGGCTCACAACCATCCCCAACTCCAGGTCCATGGAATTTGACACCTTTTACTGACACCTCCTTGGGCAATAGGCACACATATATTAACATGCAGGCAAAAACTCTAAAAACAAAGAAAACATTTTAAAAGAAGGCACAAGGCTAGGAATGATATTCTTGCAATTCAACTTATTTAACGTCTAAACG
Source organism: Rhynchomys soricoides (assembly GCA_019843965.1). Classification (NCBI taxonomy): domain Eukaryota; kingdom Metazoa; phylum Chordata; class Mammalia; order Rodentia; family Muridae; genus Rhynchomys; species Rhynchomys soricoides. The sequence goes on from JADRCH010000009.1 coordinate 21,764,486, forward strand.
AAACGGTAAGTTTCCCTTTTAAGTAATGATAATAATTTTAAGAGAACTCAAGTGCCACAGTGCAAATCTATACTAGTTATTAAATACAGAATCTTTGACTATCCATTAGACTTTAAAATGCTGACTTTGGAAGCCCATACTCACACATGTGTGGACACACACACACACACACACTCCCCTAAAGGGCTGGTTCACAGCTAAATGCCTTACTTATTGAAAGGAAAAGAAAAAGACAAACATTTTCAATTTCAAAAGAAAAAAAATTAAGCTTGTTATGCCCTAGCTGCTTCATAGTTGTTGGCTAACATTCTTTGCTGAGTGTCACTGCATACACAGACAGTCTACCCAAAAGCCTCCAATAATCTACCTTGTAAGGAAAAGATATGGAGCTGGAGAGTTGGCTCGGCAGCCGAGGCAGGACTGGAGTTTGGTACCAGCACCCATACTGTGTGGCTCACAACTGCACAGAACTCCAACTCCCGGGGAATCTGATGTGCCTGCACACACCTGTGCGCATACACATAAAAAGATTATAAAAAGATAGGGGTGATGGTTCACTCCCATTAAACCTCATATTTCTAAGATCAGTGAGATAGGGGAAGTATGCAGGTACGTTTCAATTTTTTCCGCTGATCTCAATCAGTCCCCCAACATGGCTTTTAACATGGTTTTTCTGCTTCCCACTCTGGATCTGCCTCTGAAAGAACCGGGCTGAGCAAGCCCGTTCCTGGAGCCTCACAGTGGGAAGAGGAAAGGGGTGAATCACACTTGGAGCACTTTGCCCCTTGCCCTGTGAGGCCCATTTGAAAAATGAAAGGTGTACTCTAATCTGTACACGAAACAGCCAGAGGTCCCACATAAAGGCAAGGTCAGAAAGCCCTTTCCTTTCCTCTTGAGTCCTCCCTCCCCCTCCCACACCTGCCTAGAGCCTGAGGGAACGCCCGGGCTTTTCTCCAGGAGGTACCCGCCTACCCCAGGGCGGGGCCCGAGGCTCCCGTCAGAACCACTGCCCAGTTTCCTGAGTAAAGGAGGAAGAGGGAAGGAAGGCGCTGAGGACGGCGCACGCCCAGCCCAGCTGCCGACTTTGCCACCTCACAGAGACCCACTCAGCTGGTCAGCACTCTACACGGACAGGATCCTGGCTGCACCCACTGTGATCTCTTTGAACTAGGACAGACCGCGCTCACTGTTTCCCCAAAGATGGAAATCCCACCCACCCACTATGCTGCGTCCAGAGCCGCCTCGGTGGCAGAGAACTGCATCAACTACCAGCAGGGGACCCCGCACAAGGTGTTCCTGGTGCAGACGGTCCAGCAGGCCAGCAAGGAGGTGAGTCAGCGAGGTGGGGAAGTCCCAGGATCGGCTCGCCCTACTACCCCGACCCCTATCCCGGCCGCGGCCCCCTGCTCCGCCTCCGAATAGACTCATCCCAGAACTGTTTGCTTTCACAGTAAGGCAGAGAACCTATGCAGACAGATTTTGTGCATACTAGTTTAAGGAATTGGGAAATACATATGGTGGTATCTCACCCTTTCCTGTGGCGAGAAGAGGTCTAGAGAAGACGCATTCTAAACAATCTGGAAGTTGTTAATGTTTCTTAATCTGCCGGTAGCCTTGGCCAACAAAAGCTCATGGCCCCCAACAACTCCATAAACTTTTAAGAGTAACTCTTAAGCCCTTTGCCCAAAACGAAGGGAAAACGTGAGAAATCAGCCCTGAGTAAGAAGACAAAAATGTGTGCTGCTGCCAGGCTCTAGCCGCCCACATCCTGCCTTAGATGAAGCCTTTCCCTCTGCTGAAGCCGGGTTAGGTTAGGTTAGGCTAGGCTAGGCTTTATGGGCCTCACCTGCAGAGTGTCCCTAAGTCTTTTTTTCTTACAGTTCAAGCTTTTTTGGCTGACAAAAAAAAAAAAATTTGAAACTATACCAGATAATATATGTAGATATACACTTCAAATTTGTCTTTCATTTAAAAGGGAAATATCTAATTATCTTTCTATTCATAAGATTTCTGAAGTATTGTCTACAGGACAGAAGACAGTATAAACAGCACTTACACTGTCTCTGAGCACTTGGCAGTAATCCACCTCAAATCGTTTACTCTCTGAACACTCTGATACCCTTGGCTTTAAGACAAACCTTTCCAAAGATGTACCCACTGCCATTGCATCTGTGTACTCTCTGTGTTTCCATCCGTCATCTACACGAACCTAAATAAACTTGCTGGATACTGCCAAGTTTGATGACAGGGCCTCCTTGAGAGGGAAGGCTTGGGGCGGGGATAATGAAGGATGGTGAGACAGACATTCGTGAGGAATGTCAGAACAAAACCCCTTGTTGCATGGTTAAAAAGATGCAAAGCTTTAGTGTATTTCTTCCCACGAGCCACCCTCCCAGCCACGTAATAACAATGTCCTAACTAAAAAGATTTGATATTTACAGTATTCTTTTCTCCACTACATTTTTCTTAATTTTAGGATATCCCAGGAAGAGGGCACAAGTACCATCTTAAATTTTCTGTGGAAGAAATTATCCAAAAAGTAAGTGAGATGTCTTTACTAGAGTATACCTCGATTCTCATTCATTCTTGTGAGTTGTGTTCTAGCTCATTCTTGCTAAGGGCTTGATCTGGGCTTTCACAGCTGCTGTGAGATTTCTGAGTATAAGCAGTTGCAGCTCTGCAGGCAAGTTTCACGAGCCAGTGTGGACTGCCTCAGTTCTTTCTTTCTGTTCAATTATTTAGAAAAGTCTGTATTTCAGTTCAAACAAATTGCCCTAAAGTAGATTCCAAACAGTCTGAATTTATGCCTTGTATGATTGAAAGAAGTAATTTACTCTCCAGTCATGGCTGCTTTCTCATGCCTGCCTTTTATTTTGGTTCTTAATTGGGTATTCAAATTAAGTACATTTAGAAAGTCAGGAACAATAGAACAGCCAACAGTGATTCCACTAATCTTTCAATAGTGGGTCAGGAAAGTTTGAAAATGTTTGAATGCGCATCAGATTATTAATGAAATAAATAAAAAAAAAAGAAGGAACTGTAGTTGACACCACAGCCATCCTGAAGCTGGGGGAAGCTTGCCCTCTCCCTGAGGAGATAACAAGAGGAAAGCCCCTAAAAGGCATTGAGCTGCTAGAGTGCCTTCTCCACAGCATGCTGCAACCCCTTACTTTATATTAGGGAGAGACCGTGTCTACACTGGGAATAAACAGTGGTTTCACAAGCAGAGAGAGTGGGTAAGGAGCAAGCTTAGAAGGAACCAGTCCCCCTTTGGTAGGCGGTCAGACTAAACTTTGACATTGTAAACCAGCACCCCACTAACAGGGTTAGAATTCCTAAGATTCTGGAACCTAGAAACTTATAGTAATGAATGGCCATCTGTAAGACTGATCTTTTGTATTACTTTTGTAAAAATGTTCCAAACAGCAAGTTACAGTGAACTGCACAGCTGAAGTTCTTTACCCTCAAATGGGACAAGGCACTGCGCCGGAAGTCAACTTCACATTTGAAGGAGAAATTGGCAAGAACCCAGATGAGGAAGATAACACATTTTATCAAAGACTCATGTCTATGAAGGAACCACTACAAGCACAAAACATTCCAGGTACATACATAATGCATGGAAAATTATGTTCTGCAACCTTGAGATGCATCTCTATTACCCATCCTCAAAACTGTTCGATGTTATCTATGTTTGAAATAACTTGACTTTTGCAAAAATACTTATTTCTAATCCAATCCAGCGATAAAAAGAGGCTTTGGAATTTTATACATTCATGGCTTAATTTAGTGTTTACCCATATTAGATAGCATAACTATGGCTTTTAATTTTTAATCTAAAAAGGTTAATAATTACATTTAGCATTTAAATGTTTCCTCTACCAGACAATTTTGGAAATGTGTCTCCACAAATGAAGCCGGTCCACCACTTAGCCTGGGTCGCCTGTGGTTATGTAATGTGGCAGAATTCAACTGAAGACACACTGTATAAAATGGCAAAAATTCAAACTGTCAAGCAAGTGGTACGTAGTCTCTACACAGTGTGCTATTAATGGTGATATGACTGGTACTGGGATTCATAGTTGGATAGTGTTCCTATTGCCACTTGGTACTGAAATCAGTGAGGCTGGGAGTCTGAAGGCACTGCTAGTCAGTCAAGTTAGAACCAGCACAGAAAGCAACAGCACTGGCCCCGAAGGTCATGTGGTGTATTAGAAAGAACGCAGACATGGGCCTCTGTTCCGAACATCTGCCTTCCCAACAGTTGCCTCTGGTTAGTGTGCTTTTCTGGGTCCCACCATACAGACAGTGAGCAAGGCTGGGGTGTTCTATGAAACATCTTCTAACAATGAGTAGTTTCTAGACTGCATTTTCACAGGCTTCTGCCTCGTGATCTTTCATGCCGAGCGACCAGATTTAGTTATCTGTGATGCTTTATTCAGATCTGTTCCAGAGCAAATGTGTTGCAGTTGTATTAGTATGTACGACACACTCAGGTACACTATACACTTTCAACGAACCATCCTGTCCTGAATTTGGTTTCCAAAGGTCCCGAGGCCACTTTTTATAGCACTCACAAGGAAAGCTGCACTTCCAAAACTGTCAAGTTGTGAGTCAAAATCTGACAGGATTTTTATGTTTACACACACACACACACACACACACACATTCAGTTTAAAACAGAGTAGTTCCTTTAGCAACCTAAACAGCGTATTTGAATTGCTACTGCCAAGTACTGCAGAACTAAGTGCATTTTTCTTTACTGAATGATGGTTCCTTGGCTACCCAGAGACAAGACTGGCACTGTGGTCTCTGTAAGCTTGGAATGGTTCTAGTTCCTTGGCTCATTCCGGATTCGTTTCTCTAATCCCTTCAGTCACAGTTTATGACCTCACATTTTGTTACTGGCCTTATGATTTCTTACGCCTGACACCATGCTTATGGAGAAATGCATTTTCCTAGGGCAGAAATATATAGGAATACATTCTTTAGTTTTTATCTTTTTTAGGTTAAAGGGGAAATTCAATTAGTATCTGATGGAAAACAAGAATGAGTATTGGGAAGCACAAAAGACAGTGTCTGTAAACTCTGAGAGAAAAGGGCTTTGTGCTGACCACTTCCAGCTTCCAGGCGACCAACTGCACAGCATCACTGTCTTCAGGGCCTCTGTGACCACTTACCAGACATAGCTGGTTACAGCCGTTGGAGACAAGCCAAAGCCTATGAACTACTGCAGCATTTTTTAGAAACAGAGTGAACCTGCTTTCCAAATGCATTCACAGATACCAACCAACCTTGGCCACAGCGTTCCTTTAAAGGTCCTCAACTATCAGCGCAGGCCAGGTACAGGCCTCAAGCTCTATCCACCAACATACAAGCCAGTGGTTTATCCTTATAAAAATAAACCTGTGAATTTTAGCTTTATTTATCAGTATCAATCAAAGCCCTAGCAGAAGGGCTTAAGTACTGCTTAGTTCATCATATATATTATACATCTGTACCTATTAAAATCCAACATGTAGGATCTCATACATGTAAATAATGACCTTAAGGGGAACGCTTTGCTGATATAGTCAAAGGAAAGCTTACTTTAAGATATTGTAGAGAATGGTGGTTGTGAGCTACCTTTATGAGCACTGTTAGCTGGAGAAGCCCCAGGAACATGTGCTGCCCATCAGCTTCTCAGCACAGCAAGAAGAAGCCTTCCGAAGGCTCAGCCTCAGAGCACAGCAAACCTCTGATGATGTCTACAGCTACATAGATGTAGTAGTTCTGTATAGCTCACTGCATAAATGCTTTTTATTCCTAAGTCACAATCAGTACAGATCAATTGTAAAATCAGAGAACTTGATCGTTACATTTTATTGCTGTCAGTTTTCTAAAGAATGTTATGCTACTGGTTTCCTTTAATGAGTTCCCATTGCTGTTATTGACACCAGGGTTCATAAAGAAAAGCTACATACAGTAATGCTTTTAAATAGCTGCCACAAATTGGAGAGTGAAAAGCCAGATAGGCAATTTTTAGAGTAACAAATGCAAAGCAATGATTTTAAAACTGGTCTGAAAGAATATTTGTTTATTCTAATATAAGAAAATAGTTTTCTGTCAGGCTAAATTGAAGGGAATAAATCAACATTAATGCAAAAAACGTTAAGATGTCATTTTTGCCATGATGCTGTTTAAACTTTTTTTCTGTCGTTGTAGCAAAGAAATGATGACTTCATTGAGTTAGGCTACACCGTTCTACTCCATGACACTGTATCGCAGGTAACCTGCACGGCTTATCTATCTTTAGTGTTTTGTAGCCAGTCAGTCACTTTATTCATTGAGTTAGGCTACACCGTTCTACTCCATGACACTGCATCGCAGGTAACCTGCACAGCTTATCTATCTTTAGTGTTTTGTAGCCAGTCAGTCACTTTATTCCCTTTGACACTAGGTAAAAGTTAATGACAGTTAAGACAGGCACCAGGTTGAAAACTGTATCATCCTTGTAGCAACCGAACGGTGCTATTTCGGCTGAAGACATTTTAAATAGTATCGTCAACAAAATATAAACTCAATTATGTTTTCTAGTCTCATAACGGCATTAACTTTCTTTACTTGCAGGAGATTATTCCCTGGCAAATGCAAGTTCTGTGGCATCCACAATATGGCACAAAAGTAAAGCACAATAGCCGCCTTCCAAAGGAAGTGCAAACGGAGTGAACAAGACCCTAACTTGGAGATAACCACCAACATGCTGTGTATGACAGTCCTCACTGGCATCTAGCCGAATAGGCCAGATGAATCCCACAGTGTCACTCTGTATGTCTTGGCTACAGTACCAAGCTGCCTAGATTCCATAATAAAGAATAGTACTACATAAAAAGCCTTTCCAACAGTAGTGGTACCTTGTATTTCCCCTAATAAAAAGTCCACTTCAGCCTCATAGACTCTAACCGCATTGTATACTTACGGCACAGGGGCAGCAATGGTCTCTCTAAAGGCTACTTTGGGCTTTCCTGTGATACAAGGGCAGCCATATTCTCTCTCCATTCTCTAAAATGAAAGAAAAAATTCCATAGTAAAATTCAATGAAATAGAGTAAATAAGTGAGCAGTATATTTTAATATTACTTAAATAAGTGGCAAGAGTCAGGTGTGGTATTCTAACAACACAGACCACCTTTACATACCTTATATAAGTCAATTCTAATTTTGACTCATTAATTTATACTTAGCTCCCACTGCCCTATCTGCTAAAATTTACAATGTTTCATATTTGTACACATTCATTAAAATAACATAAAATCTATTGTCAGGACTTGTAATTCATGATGACAATTTTCTATCTTTTGTTTCCAGGTGGCCATATTTACATTTGATCTTGGGAGACTTTTTTTCTTAATCTATATTGAACTGGCCTCCATGTTTTAAATTTAATTAATACATTATTTTCTGAGCTAGGGCTTCTCTGTGCAACTCTGTTGGAAACTCATTATATACACCAGGCTGGCCTTGAACTCAGAAAAACCATCCAGCCTCTCCCTGCCCTTAATTTTGAAGTGCTCATTTGTGTCTGTGTGTCCGTGTCCGTGTGTGTGTGTGATGTTGCCATGTATGTGCGTGGGCAGGAAGAGGGCACTGATCCACTGGTGCTGAGTTACAGGAGTTGTAAACTGTTCAATGTGAGTGCTAGCGACTGAAATTTAAGGCTCTGAAAAAGTGGAGAGTGAGTTTAGCCACTGAGCCATCTCTCCAGTCCTCACGAAGAAATGTCCTGGGAGGTAGGTATAAAAACATGCTAAGGCTTGCTGTACCTGACCCAACTATGGACTGGGAATGGATGAAAGTCATGTTACAAACCCCAGACTTTGGTTCCTAGAGTCTACAATGTTTAACCAATAAAGACTCAGATAAACAAAACTACTTTACAGCACAGCACGGAGGCAGTGCAGTATGCCATGCTTGGGTATAAACTAGAGTAGAGTCTGCAGAGGCTCTATCAGTTTCCAGTCATTGAGAATTATGACTTTCTATCTTTTCTTTCAACTAGCTATGTAGCTGAGGGTGACGACCTTGTATTACTGTTAATCCTCCTGCCTCATCCCCCAGGTGGGTTTATAGATGTAAGTCACCTTGCCCTGCCTCATCCCCCAGGTGGGTTTATAGGTGTAAGTCACTTGCCAGACCACATTACTGACTTTTACCAAACACACACGGTAACCAATGCAACTGCACGGAGCTCCTTTGTGACCCATACCTGAGCATAGATTTCCAGGTGAAGTTCTCCCATTCCAGACACAATTGTCTCCTTGCTCTCAGGGTCAAAGTGGACTTTAAATGTGGGGTCTTCCCGTGTAAACCTGCCAATACCTTTGGAAAATTTGTCCAGATCATTCTTTAAAAGAGGAAGACAAGTAGTACATGACTGATTAAGCATGAAAAACAACTGTATTTTGAGATGTTATTGGATACAACCATATTCATTGGCAAGTAAGAAATAAAGAGGATCCATATCTACTTCTACTTAACACCTTTTTTGAAAAAATGCAACCTTGGCCACCACAGCCAAGAGAATAGGGTCCAGGCAGCTGAACAGGATTTCCCTCCAGATGACGATAGAGAACAAGGGTCCAAGATTTAACCCTGTCACTTCCTACCCAAACTATCCATTTGTGGATACGGAGACTGCCTTTGTGGAAGGAAGAACCTGGCATTTTTAGAAATCCTCCAAACTCTAGAGAGCCTTCTGCAAACTCAAGAGGATTAACCACTCTGTTAAGACCAACGGCAGAAGAAATATCACATCAAGATGTTTCTGTTTTGAAACGATCTCCTTGGTTGTCATCTGATACACCTTTGAACTTTGAGTAATCCCACACAGTAAGCAGCAGGATATAAGTCCACTTCTCGTAGCTCTTAAGATAGGGACCATTCTATGCTCTGTCACAGTAGGCTCAATGTAATCACAAGGGCCTTTGAAGATGGGAGAAAGCAGAAGGGGGAGTAAAGACATGGCAATGAAAAAAGAAAGGCAGGAGAGAAGGGAAAAGACCCAACTCGGGGAGGGGAGGGAGGACTGGAGAGATGTCTCAGTGGTTAAGAGAACGTTCTGCTCTTCCAGAGGACCAGCGTTCAGTTCCCAGCACCTACGTCATGTGGCTCACAACCACCTATAACTGCAGCTCCAGGATATCAGATACCATTGACCTCCCTAGAGGCCTGCACGCAACATGCATGTATCCACACACAGACGGACACACATAAAAATAAATACATGAAATGTAAATATGATATGGGGGCAAACGCCAAAAAAAGGTGAGTGGGCAGCACCTGGAAGCTAGGAACGGCCCTGAGGTGAAAAGGGAATGAAGCTAACCCTAATCATAGCTGTAGGAGCCCAGTTATCTCCCCAAACATTAGTAAGTGGTGAGGATATCTTTCCTTAGAACTTCCAGAAAAGAATACAGAATACAGCCCTGAGCTGGGGAGAAGACTCAGCCGGTAAAGCATTTGCATCACAAGTCTGAGGAGTGGAGCCCGAATTCCCAGAACCCAATGGCTAGAGTAGCACATCTGTAATCTCAGGAATCCTATGGCCAGATGAGTGTCAGGGACAGAAGAGTTGCAGGTAAGCAAGCCTGGCACACACAGGTGAGGACAAAGGAGACCCTATCTCAAACTTGGTGGAAGGCGCTGGTCAATAGATGAGGTTGTCCTCAGACCGTCACGAACACATGTGCACTCACACTGAAAGCGATGGGCACACGCACACTCATACAAATACAGCCCTGCTTGATTAGATTGTAGCGAATCACCAGTCTCTGACCTTCAGAACTATAAGATGAACACTTTCGTGGTTTAGGGTACTAGGTTTTTGGTCATTTCTTACGGTAGCAATAGAAAATGAACACGTCCTGTATAATCACTATTAGCCGCCCCATTAAGCACATACTTGGGGCTGTAATGCCTAATGTGCATGTTATCTCAGATTTAACTGTAGTATAACTATGTAGACCACAGTGAAGGTGAGAACTCAAGGCCACATAGGTAACACGTGAGGACAGTCAGTCCTGAGGCTAGTACACTCTGGGCACTCTTGGCTTTTCTCTGCCCTACCCGGACTCAAGAGCATCATCCCCGCCTGCACTCAAGGGCACCATCCCCACCTACTATCAAAGCTCAAGTCCTTATGGTGACAGAGACTTCATCAGTTGATTGAAATTAATATACTTATGAGAAGACATTTTTAAATGTTTGCATGTATAAGAAGGCAAGGACATCCCCCAAATCTCCCTGGTTCGTCTTGATTTCTTTCTGTTATTGCAAGTAATTAACTATTATACATCTCCCATAAATTCTGTAGGAATGAAAGGTATAAAGACACTTGTCATTTTTAACCTTGCCAGCAAGCTTTAGCGAAGACTTGAAACAAACAAAGGTATCTTTCAGGGGTGCTATGGGAGGCATCCCCACCAGACTCTGAGAAGACGGGCTGCGTTCTTGTCTTTTGCTACCTTGACTTTCTATATTGGAAAATGATCTGGAAAAAAATCCCAAGGTTCACCAAAGCAAAGTAGTAGCTGTTAATAATGTGTGTTACAGGATAATTTATCCAAATCTGCTCTGTAAATGATAGTCCTCTGATGGCAAGAAGTCTTAAAAATGATCGCTCGATACATTAATGAATTAACTTCAACAAGGCAACTTAGGAACTAAATAATTATGGCTCGAGATTGAGCTAATTCCAACAGAGAGCAATATGAACCCAAGGCATTCCAGCAATTTTGACTCTGTTGAATGGCAAATGATATCACACCTAATTATGAAGTTAAGAAAAGAGTCTTCTTATTGACTTGTGATTTATAATCAGACACTTTGTAACAAATCTAGAAATGCATTATAATCCATGAGCTTTTAATTGACCAACACTGTAAGGTACTGACTGTGAAGTTTTATTTTACTGTGACTTCAGACAAATACCTTTCTCTAATTGAAGGCTCCAAGAAGGCAAACTTTCCGTTTAGAAGCCAGTGTTATGGTAAGTTATGAAGTACTCCCTACTGCTAAATGCTACCTATTCCTTGAACTATACTGAAGACTTATTGGAATTAACTATTAAATTAAAGAGCAATCTCAGCATCAACAGAAGCAGCGGAAACCAGCTGGGGGCTGCTTTCCACATAATACCATGTGTGATATGGAGAATGAGGAAGAGAGCTCAGCTTAGAGAAACTTGTTGAAGCTTAAAACTCCTACCTTGTTAGAAGGCCTCATTGCTATTGAAATGACAGGTTCAGGAACATGGATCGATTCCTAGAAAATATTTTTTAAAAGAAAGCAAAAAAATTCAAAGGCAGTATCATAAGTCAGTGACAGATTAATGAAGTATATTAACAAGACAGAGGGCAAACACTAGCCAACATCTTAGGCTAGACCACACAGATCTTAGTCTGTTTTGTATTAAATAAGATACGAATGTAACATTAATAAACATGGGTGTGTACTTACATGAACTCTTCCCTCCCCAAATAAAATACTTTATCTAATTTATCTACCTAACTATTTAACATAATCACTACATGAAGTTAATTAAAAGTGGACATTTGGAATTCTTTTCTCTTTGTGGGCATATATCCTTATTGCTTGTTCTACATTTCCTGTTGCAATCTTCTAATAAGTTATTGCGTTTTATTTAAAGATTTATTTATTTATATGAGTACACTGTAGCTGTCTTCAGATACAGGGCATCGGATCTCATTACCAATGGTTGTGAACCACCATGTGGTTGCTGGGAATTGAACTCAGGACCTCTGGAAGAGCAGTCAGTGCTCTTAACTGCTGAGCCACCTCTCCAGTCCCATGTGTTTTATTTTTAATAAAGGAAACAGAAGGGGCACCAGAGTCTTTATACACACATCTTATTTGATCAATGACAGCTCTAAGAAGCAGAAAGTATCCTCATGTTACAAGTCAAGTAACCACAGTTACTAAAAGAACATAAAGTCACCTGGCCAACGACCAGAAGTGGGCAGAAGTGAGACTATCCAAGACCTACTTCCTTCATTGTCTAAGTGAGCAATTTCCACAACAACCACCCACTTCATAATGCAATGGCAAGTGTTTACTTATGGGTAACAGCGTTTTGCCTGCAAGTGCTTATGTGCACCAAGTGTGTGCAGTAGCCTGTCAGCACAGTAGTGTGTATTGGATCCCCTGAAAATGGAGTTAGGTAGCTGTGGGCCACCACATAGCTGCTGGGCACCCAACCTGGGTCCTCTGCAAGAGGAGCAAGAGCTCTTAACTCCTGAGCCGTCACTCCAGCCCATGGCAAGCACTTACATAAGGCTTAATTTAAAATATAAAGTATCCTTAGTAAGATCTCAAAGCTGTGGACTTAGGGATTTTGTGCAGTCTTACAATAACTTATAAAACCCAGAGAATATTATATAACAACAGGTTATAAAATAATGAATTCACCACACGAAACAGGGAACTATTAAACGACTGGTTCTGGTATAAGGGAGCCACTGTGAGTGACTCCTACTCTTCACTGAACCCAGGCGGGTGTCACCATCATGCATGGGCTAGAAGACCTTGTTCTGCTACGGAAGAAGTAAGGTCATTGGAGTGGTGCGGATAGAAGGTGGGAACTGCTTGAACATGCTTTTCTTTCGTGGTCCTTCAGAAACCTCCGAATTCCAAAGAGCCAGCTGTCTACAGTGCACCACATCTGTCTTCTTGGCACCCTGTCTTCTGTGCTGGTGTGAATGAGAATGGCCCTCGTAGGCTCATAAATTTGACTGTTTGCTTTGCAGTTACTGGAACATTTGGAAGGGATTAGAAGGCATGGCCATGTTGGATGAGCTATGTCACTAGAAGTGGGCTTTGAGGTTTCAAAAGCCCCACCCCCATTGCCCATAGATCTTGATGTAAAGCTCTCAGCTGTTTCAGCACCATGTCTGTCTGATTCCCTCACCATGATGACCATGAACTAACCCTTTAAAACCAGAAGCAACTCCCAAATTAAATGCTTTCTTTTCTAAGAGTTACCTTGATCATGTGTTTCTCTGCAGCAATAGAACAGTGACTAAAATACCTTCTAAGCATAGACACATTGTTATCCCCAAGGCCATCTAAATATTATAGTCTGGCCTTCTACTTTCCTAGGTTACTGGAAGAGATGTCTCGTACTGATTTAGTAAGCAGCACCCCACTAGGAGTAGCAGCCTGATAGTGACTAAGTACAGTGGCACCCACAGTGGGCAGCAGATCTCAGGGTGGAAGAGCTGGAGTTACACTTTCCAAGTGTTACCTAGTAGAGATTTCCCTCCATCTTAAAACCTTGGAGGACCGTGGGATGTTTTACGAAGAAAAGTCAGGTAAGCAAGCCCACAAAGTTCTTATGCAGCTGATATTCAAAGAGCTCTAACCAACAAAGGCTTGAAGAACTTTCCCGAGGCACTCAATGCAAACCTCTGTAGCTGTTCTGCTGCAGTAGGAAATGCAGTAAATACAAGTAGACCTTTGAAAATCAAGTGATGAGCAGCTTTGCAGCCCATGGCTTACCATAGAAAGGTCACTGTTATCTTTGTTTGTGAATGTGTCTCCACTTGCACAGTCAATGCCAAACAATGCATAGATGTCTCCAGCATATACTTCCTCAACATCCTAAAGAAAGATACCGTGCAAGTTATACGTGAACATAAAAATACTTAAGGTGCAGTATGGAGCAACTGCACTGTAAATACATGCCCATAAGCAATGCAGAGATTCTATAGGAATCCTACAGGCAATGAGCAAATCCAACAACAATTATTATGCCAAGACATGTCTTTAACAGGTCTTTAAGACACTGCCTATCTGAACTAACAAAATTTTACACTCAGTGGGAAATTCCAGAGCTAAGGCTTCTTTAACTGGTCTGTTTAAAAAGGAGGGGTTACACCGTACTGACTCAGGACAGTGAGACCACACAGGACAGGCCTACAAGGAAAACTGCAAAGGAAGTTTTGTAAACAAAGGTGAATGGAAGCCATTGTGCTAAAAATATTTTTAATTCCTCACATATGCAAGCAATACAAAACACAGGAAACCCAGAACAAAACACTGCCGCCCCCAGGCTTCCAAGTCATTGCCCTTGCCCTCTCAGGCTTCATTCATAACAGCTGGGCTGTGAGTGTCTTTCTTTGATGACACATGCTTGAGTCTGGCCTGAAATGTCTGTGACAATTAGTAACTCTCTAGCCTGCTCCTTGCTTATTTTGCAAAGCTGACAAGTTTTATGACTACCTATTTATCTTCAAAGAGACAAAAGGTGCATCTTCCAAAAACTTCCTATTTTTTCACTTCAATTCAGAGGCCTCATGGATACACAGAGCTACACCAGAGAGAGGAGTGGCTACATGCACTTGGTATTCTTGCCATGGCCTATCCATAAGGACTACATATTTAAATCAAAGGCCCAGAATACCTCAAGAAGTTCCAGATCTTCAGGTGAATTCTGCAAGCTGTCTGGCTAAGAGTTTGTATTATGTATTCCAGGCTGGCCGTGTGAGTCTGCTTCACGTCCTGAACACATGTCCCTTCACTGCCAGCATCTTTGTGGTCTTGAGAAAAGCACTAAGTCTTGTATTGTACAGGAATAAAGACTCTAATGCTAAACAGGAGTTTCTCAGAAAGCAAATTCATCAAAACACATAAAAAACTGTGAATTTATTACTCAGTTATCTTTAAGAATTACAGTTCTAACTGTTTCTAACACTTTTTCTCTCTCTCCCAGACAGGGTCCCCTTATGTATTCAGGCAGGCCTGTGCGTCTGCTTTTGCTTCCTGAATTCACGCCCCTTCACAGCCAGCATTTTTATAGCTCTTGAGGAAAATACTAAATCTTGTGCCAAGTCTCTTCCTGAGCCTCGGCCTCTGAGGAAGTATAGCTACCTTCTAAAGGCATAAACCAAGCTTTTAACACCTGCCAATTTGTTTAACCTCCAGCAAGGTGCTGGTCAGAGTCACAGCACAGCTGAGTGCAAAGGAAGTGAGGGAAGTGCATGTTCAGAGAGAGAATGCCCCACTGCAGTGCAGACAGCAGGAAGGCACCTGCCACATCGGGAGATACTTGCCTCCATCATGTCAGCGTGCATGCGCACTAGCCGCTGCACGCGCACTTTTTTTCCGGTCCTCGTGTTGTAGATGGTGCTTCCCTTCTTCAGTTCACCTTGATAACTGCGGACATAAGTTAACTGTCCAAAACGGCCTGCCTACAAGTCAAGATTGGGTTTTTAGAAGGACAAAAGAAACTGAAATAGAAAGGAAAGCCTTTCAGCTACCTCCAGATATTCCTTCAGTTTTAGGAATTAACTTACATGCATTTTAGTTTACTGTCACATTATATAGGCATTTGACTATCAATTCACTGTACAGCCCCTGGAATATCAATAAGGTCAAGGAAATGCCTGTTGCCAACCCATCTTTTTGGCACCAGAATCCAACATACTGCTGTTCTTCTAACGTTACTACAGCTTTTTATTATTTACATTAACTTATCTTTTGCTCTCTAGTATTTCAAAAATTTGTTGGATAAACTATGGTATGAAAAATACGGTGCAATTACGAAGACAATATGCCCGTATCTGTCTTATCTGTCTAAAGGCACCTTTAACAACCATTTGGAAAGTGCACAAGAGTTCTATGAAGAGACTGAATGTCCCATGCTGGACTATTAGAAGAGCTGCCATTTACTGTCATGTAACTTATGTAGTTAGCATACAACATTCCAACGCAAGTTCTTGAGATGCCTCTTTTACAAGTACTGCTATCTCTGTATTTTGGGGACAGGGCTGTCCCCAAAATTAGGTACCCAAATTAGGTACCACAATGCAGGGGGCCATGTTAGAGAACAGGGTTACAGAATCAGCTCTCTCCTCCCACCACATGGGTTCTGCCACCAAACTCAGGCCATCAGCTTTGGTGCTCACAGCCTTAGCCCACTTAACCACCTCACGGCTACCAGCAGACATTTTAATTAAGTGACCTTAAAGTTCACTCAGAAGATAAGTAAAAACAAACATTTCTTAAAAAGTACTGTAATGAGGAAAAAGCCCTCTGATATAAAACAGATGTAAAAGCTTACCACTATAGCCATAAAGAGCAAAACCCATGCCATTTTCAGAAAAATAAATGGAACTAGAGACTATATTAAGCAAAATAAGTCGAACACAGAAAGACTTTTTAAAATCTTCTCTTTGCAACGAGGGCTCTAGCGTTCAAAGCATCCACAGAATATGAAAGTACACGACGTGTACTGGGGAAGAGGAAGGGACCGATGGGAAGCAGGAGGAATAACAGAGTGGACTGAGGATGGGTAGAGAACCAGAACATGTTATATTTGACAATTCATAGGGTATAGTATAAATATCAAAGGTATAAAATATGTTCACTAATGGATGATAAAGGAAACAACAGTTAAATAGAGATGAGCAGAACTGTTTTAGAAGGTAACTGGACAACTGGTTTTCTATGTAGAGGTAGCAAACACACATCACAGTACTTCACTAACTCTGACCCTGAAAGACAAACATCTCGTGGTCTCTCTCCTGTGGATCCTAGCTTCAGATTTCACATTATCAACACTTAATGTGAGTGTCTCTAAAAACACGGGCATAGGGATTGGTAGCTGCCCACGCCTCACACCTGTGCACATGTGGTTAAGCACTAACTGTACTCTGTGAGCTATTTAAAAAGCAACAACAAAAAAAGAGGGCTCAAGGGATGGCTCAGCAGTTAGGAACACTGCCCTTCCTAAGGTAGGGCCTGAGTTTAATTCCCAGCACACACATGCCGGTTCATAGCCTCTATAACTGTAGTCCCATGGGTTCTGCTGCCCTCTTCTGGTGTGCAGATGTACATACAGACAGAACACCCATAAGCATGAAATATAAACATAAATAAGTCTTTTTTAAAAAGGATGTCAACACAGAGAGGGGAAAGCACTGAAAGGGTCCAGGGGAATGGGTTACATATGATCAAATCCACTGCAGGCACGAATAAAAATGCTCTCTTAAAAAGAAGTCTATATTTAAATATATAAAAAGGAACTAACAGGAAGAGAAAAGATCCAACCTCACAACACACATCCGAACACACTCCAGTTGTATTAACAATGCAAAGACAAAACCAGAAAAGTAAAAGGACATGTTAACAAAATACAGAGTCCCCAAGTTACACACGAAAAGAACAATCAACAGACTGATATTTTACTACAAAGTTTAAGTTGCTGGTTGCTTTTAAGAATCCAGTTTGTTGTCAAGTTTGTATAAATAAATAAATAAAACACCTTTGCATTAATAATAAAAGAATGAACATTATTATTTACATTTACAAAAAAGAAATCCAGACAGAAATGGCTCAGTGGTTAATAGCGCGTTGCTTCTCTAGGACCCAAGTTTAGGTCCAACGCCCACAGTGGGCAGCTCACCCTGCCTGTAACTCTGTGGGATCTCTATGGGTACCCTCTTCTGGCCTCTGTGGGTTCCTGTACCCATGTGCCTACATCCTCACACAATGAAAAATAAAGCTTGGACAAAATACAGCTGCT
Source organism: Rhynchomys soricoides (assembly GCA_019843965.1). Lineage (NCBI taxonomy): Eukaryota > Metazoa > Chordata > Mammalia > Rodentia > Muridae > Rhynchomys > Rhynchomys soricoides. The sequence goes on from JADRCH010000009.1 coordinate 21,782,066, forward strand.
CTATAAACACACAGAAAGCAGCTATTTCCTCCAGGCTGAACCATTTCCTCCACATCCGCACATGGAGAGAAGAGCCTGCTTCACGACACTCAGGAAACTAAGAAACCTTGCAGGACTCAGAAAGCGCAGACTCAAGAGCCCTCCTCTCCCTGTGGCAAGAAGTGGAAAGGTTCTGAGCAAGAACAGACTCTGGGTACAGCAGCCTGCCAACTGGGCAGAGATCTCGATGAACACAGCTCTCGGGAGGCCTCAACCATGAAGGGCTGGGTGCTGGGGGCTGCAGCTGTCCAGGGGCCACCCATGCTCCTGTAGGCTGCCCCAGTAAACTCACTGGTCCGCCAAGCTCGATGGACTCAGGTGAGCATGAGCTGGCTCCATCACTGATGCCCTATCTGGGTGGTAGACGTTTCCTTCCTTTCTCATGAGAAGGCACTTTACAGCCAACCATAATGACTTCTTTTAAGGCGTGTAGTAAGAAGGGGAGAGAAAATGAAGGGCAATTTTATATGGAAGAACCCTGACAAAGCCTACCTAAGTCAGACGATCAAGGTTGGCATAACAGTAAACCCTTGTGACTGATGTGTGAATGACATTTCCTCTGCCACCATCCTGTCACCCCACCTCAATCTAATCCTCACTGAAACATCAGAGTTGAAAATGGAAAGGCATCCTTGACTAACACTTCTCCAAAATGTCCAGGATATGGGAAGCAAGAGGGGAAAAAAGCTAAGAGACAGTCACAGGAGTTGCATTAGGGTCTCCATTGCAGTAATAAACGCTGTGGTCAGCATGACTAGGGAAGAAGGCTTCAGCTTCAAGTCCCAGCATATGCAGCACTGGGGAAGTCAGGACAGGAACTCAAGCAGGGCAGGAACCTGGAGGCAGGAGCTGATGCACAGGCCATGGAGGGGTGCTGATACCGGCCTGCTCCACTGGTTTGCTCATCCTGCCTTCTTCTAGAACCCAGAACAACCAGCTCAGGGATGGTACCAACCGCATCAATCAACAATCAGGAACAAGCACCACTGGCCAATCTGGTAGGAATATTTTCTCAGTTGAAGTTCGCTTTATCAAAATGACTCTAGCTTATGCCAAGGTGACATAAAACTAGCTATGACAGAAGCCTAAGAGGACACTATAATGTAATCTAATGTGTTAGCTGAATGGGATACAATCAGAAAGGAGATATAAGCAATAACCATAAATATTTGAATAAATGTGGGCTTTATTAATAATAAATTAACATTGTACCATTAGTTGCAATAATGTTTGCTAAGAGGAAATGAATTCTCTGTACAATCTTTATAATTTTTCTGCAAATCTAAAAAAAAATATGTGTTTTTAAAAAAATTACAACTTACCATGTCAAAATAATAAATAAATCGGTAGGTAGGTATCTATCTTGGCTGGTGCAATGGCTCAGCAGTTAGGAACATTTAGTTGCCAGAACCCACCCAGTGACTAACAACAGTGTGTAACTCCAATTCCAGAGGCTCAAAACCCTCTCTGGCATCCATGGACCAAAACAAATGCATCATTAAGTAGGCATCTTGACTGTTTGAGTGTAAATAATGCTACACTGTAAAGCCGCACCATCCACTTACTCTAAATGATGCTACACTGTAAAGCCGCACCATCCACTTACTCTAAATGATGCTACACTGTAAAGCCGCACCATCCACTTATTCAAACTGCATAGCTGTACAATCCCAACTATCTATAGATTATGGGATTTAAAGATAGTGTGAGTTTGAGTTTCTTCATAAGTGACTCAGGAAAACCTGGTTTCTAAAAGTGGGCCCATTATTATTTATACCAACGTTCAATAATTAGATAATTTAAGCCAATTTACTTAGTACACTTTTTGTTTGTCTGTCTTATTTTTGTGAGACAGTCTCTCTATGGAGCCTTGGTTGTCCTGGAACTCTTTTCTTTTTTTTTAAAGATTTATTTATTTTACGTATATGAGAACACCATTGCTCTCTCCAAGACTCCAGAAGAAGGCGTCAGATCCCATTACAGATGGTTATGAGCCACCATATAATTGCTGGGAATTGAACTCAGGACCTCTGGAAGAGCAGTCAGTGCTCTTAACTGCTGAGCCATCTCCCCAGGCCTGTCCTGGAATTCTTTATGTAGACCAGGCTGGCCTCGACTTCAGAGATCTGCCTGTCTCTACCTCCCAAGTTCTCATACTAAAGGTGTTTTGCCACACCCCCCGAGCTATTTAATACAATATTAAACTACCATTTAAAATGTTTAAAGTAAGGTGGTCATAGCAGCACACACTTGTAATCCCAGTGCTCAAGATGCTGGAGCAAGAGAATTGCCAATTTGGGGCCAGCCTGGGCTACATACAAGACCTTGTCCCAGAATACAAAACAAGTAAAGGTTCAAACAATGTATAGAAACATGGATTATGTCTATATTTGTATTAAATGAAAATACCCTTACATTTTAAAACTGCAAAGAGTTACTGCATCAAAAGCAAGGGGCAATCCTTATCTCTCACACGGGCACAGGGAGTCATTTTATAATAGGGCTAAAAGTCCAGTAAAAGCAAACTTCTACAGACAGCAGCAAACAAGTTAAACAGCAACTTACCTCCAGTTTAAAAGCCAGGCCTACAAATGGGTGGGAATCATCTCTTTTGGGGTTCATTAAGATTTTGGTTTTCTCTTTAGAGTCTCTTAAAATAAAAGAAATATAAAAGTATGAAATATAACACTTAATCTTTCTGTGTGTAGTGTGTATATGGTGGTGAGCACATATGTATGCATGCACGTATGTGTGCACGCGTGCATGGAGGCCGGGGGGTGTCCTTCGGTCACTCTTGGCCTTACCCCTCTGAGACAGGGTCTCTCACTGAACCTGCAGCTAAGCTGGCAGCCAGCACACCTAGACATCCTCCTGTCTGCGCACAGGCCCCTCCCACACCACCAGAGCACTGATATCACAAGCACACCACCAAACATGGCTCTTACTTGCATCTTCACACTTCCTTAGCAAGCATGCTTCCCCACTGAGCCATCTATGCAGCCCTTAATGCTTCTTCCATACCAATTTGTTCTTACAAGGGGAAAAGAATATGTTTACTGACAAGTTCTGGTTTACACACAGGTAAGTCTCACTGAGTTCAGTAAGAATGAGTCCAAAGGGCTTTGCCACTATATAGACAGGACCAGTGTGGATTAAAACACTGAACTCTCAAAGAGTATGCAGAGCAATGATCCATGGAGAGCCTTTAAAAAGGTGTCTTTCCTTGTTGTTGCTTTACATTTATTTTGTGTTATTTTATGCATGGGTGGGGGACACACGAGGAGTCTGAGGACTTTTGTGAGTTGGTTCTCTCCGTCCAACATGTGGGTCCTGGGAGTCAAACTGAGCTCATGAAGCTTGGTAGCTGACACCTTTATTTGATATGCTATCTCACTGGCCTGAATTTCATTTTTTTTTAAACTAAAAAGATTCTATAACTGAAAATGAATGATATCAAATTAAAAAAAATAATACTTTAAACCTTGAGAGAGAATAAAACAAATCATACTTCTAAGTCACAAATGATATGGGACTCTACCTGTACAGTAAATGTTTTCCTGTACACCAAAACTGATATCCAACTAAAAATGGTGATTTTTGTGAATGAGGAAAGAAAATCATAAAAACAAATGAAACAACAATCCTTAAACATTTTTGAGGTGTGCTAGTATTACAGGATCTTTTCATAAACCGAGATTCAGGTGGCAACACGTACTTCTGATTGAGTATAGCATAATTCTGGACTTCAGACGGATTGGGGAGGTACTCTAAAACAGCATCCAGAAGAGGCTGAACTCCTTTGTTCTTCAGAGCACTTCCCAAAAACACAGGAGTGAAGGATCTACTCAGAGTAGCTCTCCGGATTGCTAGCTACAAAATAAGAGAAAATGATTCATGTTAACAATTTATGCTCCAGGTCAATTATGAACAAACAAAATGAACTGATGCTCCAGAGTGCTGGTTCCAGGGAAGGGACAAAAATAACAGCTCAATAACTCAGTCAGCATATTGAAAAATGGGGAAAAATTGTTTTTCTTATAAGAGGACCAGTAGCTGATTTATGGGACAATTACTTTTTGACACTCCTAAAATCATTCTTTTTTATTTGGTATCAAAAGAAGTTCATACATATAAAATAGACACATAGAATACTGTAAACTGTATGCTAATAATTTTCTAAGAGGGAGAAGATACACACACACACACACACACACACACACACACACACAAAGCTGGGTGTGGAAGCACATACCATTAATCCCAGCACTCGGAGGCAGAAGCAGCTGAATCTCTATGAGCACAAGGCCAGCCAGTTAAGGTTGCATAGTAGGACCTTGTCTCAAAAACAAAACAAACAAAAACAAAAACCAAATCTCTGGGAAAATTTATCAGAAATTGACATGTTTTAGAATAGGGCAGAGAAATGGTTTTATGGGATAGGGGCATTTTTGTTTTATGGGATAGGGGCATTTT
>JADRCH010000009.1:21796484-21838566 GCA_019843965.1 Rhynchomys soricoides
GGCGGCTCCAGTTCCCCGGCTCTACCATCCACAACCCATACAGCTTCTCTCCTAGGTTCAGGCCAGCCCCACCTCACTGCTGCCAGCCATCCTTGGTGGTCACCCCACTGTACTGTCAGCTCCAAAATGCCAGGTACACTGAAACTGGGCTGCACCTTCGCCCAGAGTCTCTCCTAGGATCTCTCCATGGCTAGTCCTATTACATGACAGCAAGCCTCAAATGCTCTCCATGAACCTGTCAATCCTGGGATCTTCTACTGCAACTGAGGTTGCACTCACACCAATGGCCTCTCACAGTGCCAAGACTCAGCTGATCTCCAAGACCCCTTCATGCCTTTAAAACCAGTACTACCTAGACGACAGCTGCCAGCATGACATGAAATGCTGGCCTCCCCTGAACACAGCAGTTCTGTGCTGACAGTCAGATCGACTGTCCCAGCAAAGCATATGTTTTACTTTAGTGGTGCTTACTAGCATGACTGATTCTTTAGCCCCTGCTGACTAGACAGCATATAGTCTTAGTTCAAAATATCGCACAGGTGGCCCTTGTACAGTCATTGCTTCTCTCTGAAACTTCACGAGCCAGGCCTTGCTCAGCTACAGCTTGTTCAGCATTCCCACCTTCTAAGCACCCACAATGGCCTATTATGTTCTAAGCACTCAACGATTTTCTCAGTCCAAAACTCCAAAGTCCTTCCAGAGCCCTCTCCAAAACCAACACGGTCAGGTCTGTAACAACAGAATCCACAACCCGCAGCAAGTTCTGTATTTAGTTTCCTATTTCTTTGATAAAACATCAGGACCAAAAGCAATCTGGGGAGGAAAGGCTTCATTTGGCTTAAGGGTTACATACAGTCCATCATGAGAGAAACCAGTGTGGGAACTAAAGCAGAAACCACAGGGGCTGCTTACTGGCTTGCTCAGCACACCTTTTTATCTCTCAGGATGACCTGCATGCAGGCAGGGAGGGGTTAGGGAAGTCCTGCCCCCAGTAGGCTTGGCCCTCTATCAATTAGCAGTCAATAAAATGCCCGACAAACACACCTGCAGACAATATGATGCTAGCATGTCAAGTTGACAAAACCTAACAAACCAGGACACTATGAGAAGTCTTTCACCTCTGCTCATTACACACATCTTTAAACTGTGATGTCATCAATCTTATGCACCCAGTATCGGGTTCAAGTCTCAACAGGACTACTTCTAAAGGACATTAAGGGAAGCTAGACTAGGTAAAGGGAGAGCCCTTCTTATTTTCTCATGTTACTTTTCAAAGAGGCAGCATACAGATGAAGTGCTTGAAGTCCCAAATCTGGTCGGAATACAGTTTTGCACTTTTAACATTTGATCCTCAAAGATGAATTGCGTTACAGTAAAAAAAAAAAAGAATCACATGTATTTTTGCTCAAAGAAAACACAAAACAAAGGGCCTGCTTACCTGGAGTGTCTATAATGTTGATATTGATATCTTTCCACATGGTGTAGGTAGCTGCTGACTGAATAGTGATTCCTCTCTGTCTCTCTAGTTCCATAGAATCCATGACAGCACCAACTCCATCTTTACCTTTCACCTAAACATGAGCACAAAAATTCACATTTTTCTGTCTTTCATCCCTAGAAAGAAATCTTGACTGAAATGGAACCAGAAAACAAAGCTAATGAACGAAACTGTGGGATAAGCCTAATCCTATAACCGAATCATTTCATAAATCTGTGTGATCTGACGGCAGGTTTCCTGTCTTGGCTCCCATGCTTGCTTTTCCCTGTTGGCAGCTGACAAGCATTTGGGAATACCATCTGTTTCCCCTGAACTGCGGGCTGCTTGGGCTGTGAGGCACAAATGGGAGTAGCCTTTAAAGGATGTGCTTCAGTGGATGTCCTTCAGCTGAAGAACAGTCTGAGTTAGGGTTAAGTTACTCAGTGGTTTGCCTGTATCTTCGAGTGTCAATATTTTTTTTTTCCCCTGATGTCTTACTATTATGGTTTTTTTTTTGATACTTTATTTACATTTCAAATGTTTCCCCCTTTCCAGATCTCCCCTTTGGAACCTCCATATCCCCTCCCCCTCTCCCTGCTCTATGGGGGTATTCCCCCCACCCACCCACTCTCATGAGTGTCAATATTGTAAAGAATGCTTTTCTGTCGGGTTTTCTGTACAGCTTATATTCAGTCCTATGAATGAAAATTCCTGAAAAGAAGCCCTGTCTGGCTGTGAATGCAGAACTCCTGGAAGGAGTCTGTCAGCAGACTGCTGGACCCAGCAGAATTTCCTACTGCGCAGAAATGGGAATGGTGCCAGGCCGGGCAGGGCCCAATTCTGTATCTGAAGTGACACCTCATGAGAATAAACTAAAACCTCTTAGAAGCTATTAACTTAGCATGACACTAGCTTGTGCCAATCCTAAAGCTAAGAATGCCATCTTAGGTTTATAGAATAGTTCCCCATCTCATTGTGCTCGCCTCTCTGATGTACCCACCAATGCATTTGAAATTTGCCTTGATCTCTGACTTTCTTTGTTCTATAAAATTAAAATATCATGGAACCGCTTACATGTTGGAACATGAAATATGGGACAATCTAAATCTGTGTTTCTGAGCCACAGTCACTCAGAATGGCTCCAGATAAAAACTCTTTTATTTCCTTTAAGATGAGAGCTGTGGTTTTCTACATTGACAGCGCCTTCTGAGAGTCACTTTCCATTTAACATTATAAACATGGGTCCTTCGTTAAAATGCTTAAGACTATTGCATTGACAGTCTGTGAGGGTCCGTGAAGCCGTCTCAACATCTACTCAGGATACTCAGTGATTGCTTCTAGAGAGATCATTCGTAGTGACATCTCTGTGACACCAGCTTGACCTCTCCCGTGACAGTGGTTCTCAACCTGTGGGTTGCATCCACTCTGAGGTGGAACAACCCCTCACAAGGGTTGTCCAAGAGCACTGGAGAACACAGATGTGTCATTATCATTCAGTTATGAAGTAGCAACAAATATAATTTTAAGGTTGGGGGTCACCACAACATGAGGAACTGTATTAAATGGTCCCGGCATTAGGAAGGTTGAGAACCACTGCCCCGTGACCACTGTTTTCATCCTAAAACAAGGTTTTGGGAAGCTTATGAAATCATAAGGACAGAACACTTGAAATCAAGTTCTGAATCGCTCTAGAATCAAGTGCTAAGCACACACCTCGTGCATCGTGGTAATCCTACCAGTGTAGTACAGCACTCGTTCTGTTAACGTGGTCTTCCCAGAATCAATGTGAGCCGAGATCCCAATGTTTCGTATTTTTTCATTGGGAATTGGTCCTGACGAACACCACCGGCAGGTCTTCCAATCAGCCTGAGAGACAGTTTTAAAAGTTCAGTGTAACACACTTATTATAAGATCACAGTTAAAATGGGAACTGGGGGGTTTTGTTCTCAACCTCAACTCAAGGGTTCTCAACCTCTGTATTATAGGAGGAGCCCTGAATTTATTCTGAATAATACTCAAAACTAATAGTAGCACAAATACTGTTATGCTAAAAATGTTAGTTTTAAACTTAAAACTTTTTAAATTTTGTGTATATGTGTTTTGCTTGTATATCTATCTCTGCCCCACATGCATGTCTGGTGCTAGAACAGGCCAGTAAAGGCCCTTGGATACCCCGGAGCTGGACTTATGGATGGTTCGAAGCAAAGATGTGAGTTTTGGGGATTCAACTCTTCCTCTCGAAGAGCAGTCATGGGTTGACCAAAGGACAATTTGAAGGACTCCATTCTCACACCTCCACTGTGTTGTCCCAAGACTGATACTCAGGATGTCATAGGTGACAACTACCCTTACAGCTGAGCCACGTTGCTAACCTTTAAATACATACTATCATAAAATCAAAACTATACCCCTCAATGACCACTTTAACAAGAAATACAAGTTTTAGCTTGTGCCTTAGGTTTTCTGTCTTACCCTGTCCTGTAATTCACAGCTAGCAAGGGTATATAAGGATACACAGGTCTACCCAATTAACAGCCTCAAGACAACCCCAAAAGGTTTCCAATTTCATCTGAAAGAAAACAAGGAGGTGCCTTTTGGGGTGGTGGTTGTTCCTGTTAACTTTACAGTGGGGAGAGGAGATGTATTTGTTAGATCAAAACAAAACTGCACACCCAAATGCTTGGCAAACACTTCTGGGAAGAGGGAAACTGACAACACGTCAAAGCAAACAGCTGACAAGCGCTTGGGTAAAGCACAGGGGCATTTGGTAGCAAAATAAACGAGGGCTCCACGACGGGTAAGGGGAAACATCTACAGAGGCCTTCCCTGCTTGGAGTATCTAACTCCAAAGACTTACAAAGTTTAATCTTTACACCTAACTGGGAAACATGACCAGAGGAGAGCACCGGGAAGTTGACTAGGACCCATTCGTTCAGAGAGCATCCAACCATACCCAGTAGTAAGAGGAGCACTGGGTAACGAGTCAGAAACCCGGGACTCGAGACCTGAGAACACTACCTTTGATCTGACCTTCACTTGGGGCACTTCTGTTTAAGGAAGATCATACCCATCAGCGGGCAGGGGATCCCAGCGCAGAGCTGCGGGTCGCAAGGCCGAGCAGGCATGCGGATACCCAAGGGTTTACGGGGCTTGGGAAGGGAAGACACCGCTTAAGACCCCGGGTAAGCAAGGGGTGTCGCCACCTGCCCGGCTCTGGAAGGCTCTCTGGCACCAGTACCTGCTTCCCCTGCCAGCCCAGGACGGCAGGGACCCGAGGGAGCGGCCCACGCCCCAGGGCTGCGGCGACCCGCAGCAGCCTCATGACAAGCCTGGAACAGCCGCTTCCAGAGCTCCTGGTCTGCTGTGCTCTGCTGTGCTCTGCTGCCGGCAGCAGAGCGGGAAGTGCTCAAAGTCACGCCGGCTACCCGAGCCGCAGGAGCACTTCCGGGAGGAAGGTCAGGAGGATCGCCAGAGGAAGGCAAAGGAGAGGCACCTCTGTCTGAGTTCGATGTAGCGTGCCCTCTGCTGGTCAGGAGGAAGAAGTGCCGTTTATGCAGAGGATTGTCACAGGCTTTACTACTGAGGCAGGTAGTCTGGTCCCTTTGTCTTTAAAGGAAAAAATAATAAAATAAAAGCCATTGATGTATAAAAAATGTACCAGGCATGGTGGCACACTCCTCTAATAAGAACACTTCGGAGGCAGAGCTAGGTGGATATCTTGTTAAGTTCAAGATAGCCTGGTTTACATAGAATTCCAGGCCAGTCAAGACTAGACAGTGAGAACCTGTTTCAACAGAATGAAACAAAAGCAGCAAATTTCAAACCTAGTTATTTTAGCTGCATGACAATGATAAAACATTTATAACAATTTAAATGGAAGGAGTACACAAAATGTCTTCATTAGTACAGCATCAGAGAATATCAGGGAAACGAGAGTAGATAAATGTTGAATTACAAATAAATTTTCTTCTTTATTGTTTGTCAGTAATACTAGCTTATGCATCCTCGCATCTACAAAACTGCTCCCGTGACACTTCTGCTTTGACATCTTGAAGGCATCTAAAACTTCGACATATCCAAAACAGAGCTTCTGGTCCTCCCCAAAGCTCCTCAGACAGTCTCCATCTTAGCCAAAGAATCTCCGTTCTTCCAGTTGATCTAGCCAAAGATGGCAGCCACGTTGGCACTATTGTACCCAAATCACGAGACCACCAGGACTGGACCCCAATGCACAAGCAAGAGGGCGTTTATTGCAAGCTCGAGCTTGGACCACCACAAAATGGTGATCTCGAGCTCCGGGGAGAGGGGTTTTTAAAGGCAAAAACCACAAACGGGAAGTTGGGGAGTTTCCATGCTGGCACGAAGCTGATATATAAAGTTTAAGCAAGATTAGGTTAGTTGTGGTTTGGCCCTTGCAAGATTAGGCCAATTTCGGTTTGGCCCTTGCAGTTTCCTGGAACATTTGGCCCAATTGATCAGGTGGAGACTTTCCTGGAACATTCTGCACCTGCGGTTAAAACGTTCAGTTTTCCGGGTCCTTCACCCGGCTCAAAAATGGTGTCTGAAAAACAAAATGGAGTTAGTGGTGCTACTTTAGGTCTCACAGCACCACTTGCTGACTCCTGTAATCTAAATCTCCCAGCATACACAAACCTCCCACTTCCTTCCACCTCTCCACAGGGCTATTTTTTCTTGAGGTTACTGTGATGAGAACTGGGTTGATTTCACTGCTTTTGACTTTGCTGTTTTTCAGCAAACTTTCAACACACTGAAAGGATCCTGTTCCCTCTCTGCTGAAAATGGTGCTGTGAATCAATTGATCTCTCTACTTTGGTGTTGTTAAGCTGGAACCCCCCCTCCCCTGCTCATCACACCCCACTCCCCACCCCCCAGCTACAAAACCCTATCTGTCCTCCTTCCCCAAACCGCTCAGAGGAAGCTACAGCCTAACAGGTCATCCTCTCCCTGTTTCCCCTACCCATCCACGAGTGCCTGCCTAGGGGCGCAGCTTTTACCTTATAATCCCAGCTCCTAGCTCATGCGTCATCACCACATGGTCCAAAACCATAAAATCTCTTTGTTTTAGCCTGGGTGAATGATTTTACTGACCTCCACCTATGAGGTCGGTTAACTCGCCAGACTTCTGCCTTTCAACAAGCCTGCCTTTATGTTCTGTTTTATAAACCAGTGGCAGAGATACAGAAGGAGGGAGCATCTCAGCGAGCCCATAGTGAGGCGTCCTCCCTGAGGAATCAGTTTAGTATAAAAAGAAGTTTATTGGGGGAAGGGAAGGGGACCTAGAGAATGAGTACAGGCAGAAAAGGTAGGGGACAGAGAAGGACAGAAAGAGGAGAGAGAAGAGAGAAACAGTCTGGCTGGCTGGCGGGGGACAGGCAGGAGGGGGAAGATGAGGGGGGAGAGAGAGGGGTATTCTTATATGCCTAGCTCCTGGTTCATACCTCATGGGCATAGACCCAATCTGCTGCAAAGTAACTACTGGACAGAGCCCAGAGCAATGCTAATGATTTATACCTTTGATTTGGCTTGAATTGGTTCATTTCGTTGGCAGAGAAACCTACTAGGTGCAAGCTCAATGTTTTCCATAATGCTCTTTGGGAAGGAAGTTCAGTTCTCCTTCCAGGATACTTCAGCCCTGTGCAGGTGGAGGCATTGTTGGAAGAGAACAAAGTTTGGGGTCAAGGCACAGTGACACTTCTTTCTGTACTTTCTTGTAGAGGAGGAACATCAGAGGGTTCTGTGTCTGCAGAACCTTCTACCTTCTACCTTCAACTGGAAACCCAGACAGAATAGGACATACAAAGACCGAACTGGGGTTCCAAATCCTCAGGAAGCAATGTCTACTCAACATTCGTGTTCTTTTTCATTTTTCCTCAAAGTCATTTGTCTTCTTAATTTTTTCACCTCAGCTGACGAGTTTCAACCGCGCCCTCATCCCTTTCTGCATCTGCACGCATCCTGCACTTCTTCCTGTCATTCATTATATTTAATATCTACCGTGATAACACATGATAAATCACTGTGATGACTCTCATAGCTCTGCTCTTATTTTAAAAAACCATTAGCCCAGCTCACAGATGTAGTATTGGAAATGCTTTGTATACTTGCTGGCTGAAATTACCTAGATCAGGAACAGCCAATGATAACCTTTGATTATACCTATGATTTGTACAAGTGCACAGACTTGTACAGTCATTTTGGAAATCAGTGTAGTAGTTCCCCAAGTAGATGGGAATTGATCTACCTCACGATCCAGCCATACCACTTTTGGGCATATACCCAAAGGATATATACCATACCAAAGGATGTCTACCATAGAGACACTTGTTCATCTATATTCATTGCTGCTCTATTCACAATAGCCAGGAACTGGGAAAAAACCTAGAAGTGCCTCACTAGAAGAATGGATAGTGAAATGTGGTACATTTACACAATGAGATCACGAAATGATGGTAAATGATGGAACTAGGTAAAACCATCCTAAGTGAAGTAACCCAGAAGGAGAAATATGGTATGTATTCACTGATATGTGGAGAGTAGCTATTAAGTCAGTGACAATGAAGCTACAAGCTCTAGAATATCACAGAAGTTGGGTATCAAGTAAGGAGCTAAAGGGAACAGATAGACTCAGAGGAAAAGGAGATAGTGATAAATGGATGGGGGCTGGAATGGGAATGTCAAGTAGAGAGGGAAAGGGGAGAGGGAGATGAGGAGGGAATATGGGGAGAGACAGCTAAACTCAAGGGCTACTTGAGGGGTGTTCTGGAAGCCTAAAACAACAGAAACCTAATATAGACATATATAAGAGAGTGATCTAAAAATCTCCAAATAATGGGGAAGATAGGACCCCAAACTGGTTATCTTTTGATATCAAATAAAACTTCCAGTCCATCTAATTGAGTTGTTGGCCAAAGGGGTCCCTTGGAAGTCACCAAACAATCCAGGCTTGTTATCAAGGCTATAGATTGTTCTTCACAAATTGACAGCAAGGCCCCATTGCTGAAAACACCTACACAACTCATTAAACTTGGAGAAATTAAGCTGCTGCCTACATAGTCTTCACCCCTATGTTCTAGTCTCTTTGGTACAGGAAGGTACTCTGCATGCTACCAAAAGAAATGTAAACACCAGCCCAGTCACAACACCATTGCTTTACACTGGTGGCCTGCATGGAAGATATTGACAGTCTAGTGGTAGCACAAAGCCTATGGGAGTTACCAACCAGTAACTGATTTGACTTTAGGTCCACTCCACAAGATATAGCCCATACCTGACACTGCTAGGGTGACCAAGAACCTGAGACTAGCTAGTCCAGGGACCTATTGTAAAACCAAATAATCTTTCAGTCTGCTGGCCACTGTGGCTCCTCCACTGAGCATGACTTTTGGGGAGGGGGAAAGCAATGGCAGGGAGTTTGACTTCATCCCACACCACCACCAGGGTGGGCGCTGGGCTGTTCAGAAGGGCCTAGACACCACTCTGGGGGTAGGAAAGCAGAGTATGAAATTCGGGAAGGCCAGAGCTGGTTGGGGACTTCTCAGGCCTGCTAAGTGGCTGGGGCTGTGCAGTTCTCAGACTCTTGTACATCCAGGTGCTGCTGGGAGTTGAGAAAGAACAGAGAATGGAGTCAGGGGCCCAGTCTGGGGACAGTGTCCAGTGTGTGTGTGTGGGTGTTTGACTTATCCTATGGGTGATTGTCTTTAGCTTGGCAGAGGCTGGGTTGGTGGTGGTTGTGGGTGGAGCACAGAGAGGCCTTCTATAGAAGAATAAAGCTGTGGTTCTGTAGACAAAGGCCTTCCACAGGTTCCTCACGGCAGATCTTCATGAAAGAAACAGTCGATGGTTCTAAACAGTTTATTACCATGGCAAAAAATGGACTGTAAAACCATACCCAACTTCTCATGGTGGGCCTGAGATTAAATACATTTTGCAGGGAGGAATGTCTGGGAAGGGAAGCTTATTGGCTAAGCCCTTTGGGCCTCTAGGTATCCCATTAACATGGAGAACTTTGTTTTGAGCCTACATGACCATAAGACATGCTTCTTTGTGTGTATGTGTGTGTGTGTTTTAATTTTATTTTTCTTTTTGGATATTTACTTTATATACATTTCAAATGTTTTCCCCTTTGGAAACCCCCTATTCCATTTCCCCTCCCCCACCTCTATGAGGGTGCTCCACCTACCCACCCACCCACTCCCGTCTTCCCTTCCTAGCATTCCCCTACATTGAGGCATCTGACATCCTCAGGTCCAAGGGCCTCTCCTCCCACTGATGGCCAACAAGGACCTCCTCTGTAACATATGCAGCCAGCACCATGGGTCCTTCCATGTGTATTCTTTGGTTGATGGTCCAGTCTCTGGGAGCCCTGGGGTTCTGGCCAGTTGCCACTGTTGCTTCCTCCATGGAGCTGCAAACCCCCTCAGTTCCTTCAGTCCCTTTTCCAACTCCTTCATCCAGGACCCCACGCTCAGTCTAACAGTTAGCTGCGAGTGTCCATCTCTGTATTTGTCAGGCTCTACCTGAGCCTCTCTGGAGATAGCTTATCATGCTTCCACCAGCAAGCACTTCCCAGCATCCACAAGAACGTCCAGGTTTGGTGGCCAAGAATGCCAGCAGACAGCATCTGAGGCCTAACAGAGATTTCTCTCTATCTTGCTGTAACCCACCTAACGAGTATTTCCACTAACATATTTGAAAAGTCTTATGCGGATCTTCGTCTTGTTACTATAAATCTACATGAAATTACCATGTTAAAATATAGTATTGGAGGAAACCTTCATCTGTGTTCCCAAATCTCTTATTTGGCTCCACAATAATACATCTCACCAATTTTGAGATTTCTTTTTTAGATCAGCAACTACATTGTGATCAAATTAATCCCCCCCCCCCAACAGCCAACCATCAGACTGAGCACAGGGACCCCAATGGAGGAGTTAGGGGAAGGACTGATGGAGCTAAAGGGGATTGCAACCCCATAGGAAGAACAACAATATCAACCAACCAGAACCCCCAGAGCTCCCAGGGACTAAACTACCAACCAAAGAGTACACATGGAGGGACCCATGGCTCCAGTTGCATATGTAGCAGAGGACGGCCTTGTCAGGCATCAATGGGAGGGGAGGCCCTTGGTCCTATGAAGGCTCGATGCCACAGTGTAAGGAGATGCTAGAGTGGTGAGGTGGGAGTGGGTGGGTGGGTGGGGGAGCATCCTCATAGAGTAAAAGGTGAGGGGGATGGGATGGGAGATTTGCAGAGGGGAAACCAGGAAGGGGGATGACATTTGAAATGTAAATACATAAAATAAGCAATAAAAAATATGTTCATCTAAGTTAATTAATTAATTAATCCCCCTTATTATCTCTGGTCCCTCTCCTTACTTTTCAAAGCTACTCCCCTTTGCTTTCATGGTTGTCCCATTTTTGTCCCTATTAAACAAAAGTCTTTTCGTAATTTCAAGACTGTTACCGAGTACAGCTGAAGCATGTCACAGACTTGCCCAGCTTTGCTATACCATGAACTAATCAACACATTTGGAAATCACCTCTATTTATGACTTTCTGTTTCTATAAAACTTCCAAAAACAGTGCCATGTTAACAAGGGTAATCTAAATTTGTATTCTTGGTTTATGCCCATTGAAATTGGCTCCACAATAAACTTTCTCTTACTTCTTTTGAGTAAAAAATGTTTTTGCATCAACAAAGAAAGTATCATTGTGCTAAAACTGAACAATTTAACACACATAGAGCCCAATTACCTCTTTTTACTGTACTTCCAACATGCATTTTAAGGCTACACCATCACTTACTATTAATTAGAGAAACAAGGCCTTTTGCTTATTACTAGGAATGGAGGGCAAAGCTTTACTTTTAAAGCAAAATTCTGTCTCAATTACATTCAGCAATTTAAACTGGATTTCAGTGCATATAAATCCTAGGTAAAATGTGCTTTATGGCTTTTGTGAAATATTTCACATCCAGCACATGGCTTAGACAATAAGTGACTGTTTAAAAGGGAATGAGAAACAGTTTGCATCAGGTTCAAAGGTTAACAATAAAAGAATATATGCCTATGGGAAAATTATCAAGACATGTATACTATTTGAAAACTAACAAAATCTGGCACCTTGATCTCCCTAATAGTTGTATCTCTTTAAGGGTCTAGGCAGGATCCCTGGAAAAAGTTTTAAATTGGGCCACATCCAGCACACTATATGACAGTCTCTAGATGACATATAATTTGTGTTCCCTATGAAATCACTGCTGCTAAGAGACACATCTTTTTTTTTTTTGACAGCTATTCTTTTTTTATTATTATTATTTTTCCTACTTTATTTACATTTCAAATGTTTCCCCCTTTCCAGATCTCCCCTTTGGAACCTCCCCATTTCCTTCCCCCCACCACCACTATGGGGATATTCTCCCACCTACCCACCCACCCCCCTACCCACTCTCGCCTTCTGTCCTTGGCATTCTCCTATACTGGTGGATCTAACACCCTCAGGCCCAAGGGCCTCTCCTTCCCCTGATGGATAACAAGACCCTCCTCTGCCAAATATGTGGCCAGCACCGTGGTCCCTCCATGTGTATTCTTTGGTTGGTGGATCAGTCTCCAGGAGTATCTGGGGGGTCAGGTCAGTTACCACTGTTGCTGCCTCCCTGGGGCTGCAAACTCTCTCAGCTCCTTCAGTCCCTTCTCCAAGTCCTCCATCTGGGACCTCACACCCAGCTCTACTGTTGCTGCAAAGTGACTCTTGGGTATTTCGAACTTTTGGGCTAATAACCACTTAACAGTGAATACATACCATGTTCATTCTTTTGTGACTGCCTTACCTCGCTCAGGATGATATTTTCAAGTTCCATCCATTTGTCTGTGAATTTCATAAAGTCATTGTTTTTAATAGCTGAGTAGTATTCCATTGTGTAAATGTACCACATTTTCTGTATCCATTCCTCTGTGGAGGGACATCTGGGTTGTTTCCAGCTTCTGGCTATTATAAATATGGCTGCTATGAACATAGTGGAACATGTGTCTTTATTACATATTGGAGCATCTTCTGGGTATATGCCCAGGAGTGGAATAGCTGGGTCCTCAGGTAGTATTATGTTCATTTTTCTGAGGGTCCACCAAACTGATTTCCAGAGAGGTTGTATCAGCTTGCATTCCCACCAGCAATGGAGGAGTGTTCCTCTTTCTCCACATCCTCACCCACATCTGCTGTCACCTGAGTTTTTGATCTTAGCCATTCTGACTGGTGTGAGGTGGAATCTCAGGGTTGTTTTGATTTGCATTTCCCTGATGACTAAGGATGTTGAACATTTCTTTAGGTGCTTCTCGGCCATTCGAGTTTCCTCAGTTGAGAATTCTCTGTTTAGCTCTCTTCCCCATTTTTTGATAAGGTTATTTGGATCTCTGGAGTTTAGCTTTTTGAGTTCTTTGTATACATTGGATATTAGCCCTCTATTGAAAGTAGGATTGGTAAAGATCTTTTCCCAATCTGTAGGTTGCCATTTTGTCCTATTTACAGTGTCCTTTGCCTTATAGAAGGACTTTGTAATTTTATGAGGTCCCATCTGTTGATTCTTGATTTTAGAGCATAAGCCATTGGTGTTCTGTTCAGGAACTTTTCCCCTGTGCCCATGTGTTCGAGACTTTTCTCCACTTTCTCTTCTATTCAGTGTATCTGGTTTTATGTGGAGTCCTTAATCCACTTGGACTTGAGCTTTGTACAGGGAGATAGGAATGGATCAATTTGCAATCTTCTACATGTAGACCACCAGTTGAACCAGCACCATTTGTTGAAGATGCTGTCTTTCTCCCACTGTATGGTTTTAGCTCCTTTGTCAAAGATCAAGTGACCATAGGTGTGTGGGTTCATTTCTGGGTCTTCAATTCTATTCCACTGATCTACCTGCCTGTCACTGTACCAATACCATGCAGTTTTTATCACTACTGCTCTGTAGTAGAGCTTGCGGTCAGGGAGGCTGATTCCTCCAGAAGTCCTTTTTTTGTTGAGAATAGTTTTTGCTATCCTGGGTTTTTTGTTATTCCATATGAACTTGAGAATTGTTCTTTCTAAGTCTATGAAGAATTGAGTTGGGATTTTGATGGGGATTGCATTGAATCTGTAGATTGCTTACAGCAGGATAGCCATTTTAACTATATTAATCCTGCCAATCCATGAGCATGGGAGAACTTTCCATCTTCTGAGGTCTTCTTCCATTTCTTTTTCTTTTCTTTCTTTCCTTTTCTTTCTTTTTTTTTTTTCGAGACAGGGTTTCTCTGTATAGCCCTGGCTATCCTGGAACTCACTCTGTAGACCAGGCTGGCCTCGAACTCAGAAATCTGCCTGTCTCTGCCTCCCAAGTGCTGGGATTAAAGGTGTGTGCCACCACTGCCCGGCTTCAGACTTGAAGTTCTTGTCATACAGATCCTTCAGTTGTTTGGTTAGAGTCACACCAAGATATTTTATATTGTTTGTGACAATTGTGAAGGGTGCCATTTCCCTAATTTCTCTCTCAGCCTGTCTATCCTTCGAGTATAGGAAGGCTACTGATTTGCTTGAGTTAATTTTGTATCTGGCCATTTTGCTGAAGGCGTTTATCAGCTGTAGCAGATCTCTGGTGGAGTTTTTCGGGTCACTTAAGTATACCATCATATTATCTGCAAATAGTGATATTTTGATTTCTTCCTTTCCAATTTGTATCCCTTTGACCTCCTTTTGTTGTCTGATTGCTTTAGCTAGAACTTCAAGTACTATATTGAATAGATAAGGGAGAGAGAGGGTAGCCTTGCCTAGTCCCTGATTTTAGTGGGAATGCTTCAAGTTTCTCTCCATTTAGTTTGATGTTGGCCATTGGTTTACTGTATATTGCTTTTACTATGTTTAGGTATGCTCCTTGAATTCCTGATCTTTCCAAGACTTATATCATGAAGGGATGTTGAACTTTGTCAAATGCTTTTTCAGCATCTAACGAAATGACCATGTGGTATTTTTCTTTGAGTTTATGTAGTGGATTACATTGATGGATTTCTGGGTATTGAACCATCCCTGCATCCCTGGGATGAAGCCTACTTGATCATGGTGAATGATCGTTTTGATGTGTTCTTGGATTCAGTTTGCAAGAATTTTATTGAGTATTTTTGCATCAATATTCATAAGGGAAATTGGTCTGAAGTTTTCTTTTATTGTTGGGCCTTTGTGGGGCTTTGGTATCAGTGTAACTGTGGCCTCATAGAATGAATTGGGTAGTGTTCCTTCTGTTTCTATTTTGTGGAATAGATTAGGTCTTCTTTGAAGGTCTGATTGAATTCTGAACTGAAACCATCTGGTCCTGGGCTTTTTTTTTTTTTTTGGTTGGGAGACTTTTAATTACTGCTTCTATTTCTTTAGGGGTTATGGGACTGTTTAGATGGTTTATCTGATCCTGATTTAACTTTGGTAATTGGTATCTGTCTAGAAACTTGTCCATTTCCTCCAGATTTTCCAATTTTGTTGCATATAGGCTTTTGTAG
This sequence comes from Rhynchomys soricoides, assembly GCA_019843965.1. Classification (NCBI taxonomy): domain Eukaryota; kingdom Metazoa; phylum Chordata; class Mammalia; order Rodentia; family Muridae; genus Rhynchomys; species Rhynchomys soricoides. Next base: position 21,811,493 of record JADRCH010000009.1, read on the forward strand.
TAGGATCTGATGATTTTTTTAATTTCCTCAGAATCTGTTGTTATATCTCCCTTTTCATTTCTAATTTTGTTAATTTGCATACTGTCTCTGTGCCCTCTGGTTAGTCTGGCTAAAGTTTTATCTATCTTGTTTATTTTCTCAAAGAATCAGCTCCTGGTTTTGTTGATTCTTTGTATAGTTCTTTTAGTTTCCACTTGGTTAATTTCAGCCCTTAATTTGATTATTTCCTGCCTTCTACTCCTCTTGGGTGTATTAGCTTCTTTTCGTTCTAGAACTTTCAGGTGTGCTGTTAAGCTGCTAGTATATGCTCTCTCCAGTTTCTTTTTGGAGGCATTCAGAGCTATGAGCTTTCCTCTTAACACTGCTTTCATTGTGTCCCATAGGTTTGGGTATGTTGTACTTTCATTTTCATTAAATTCTAGGAAGAGACACATATCTTTTTAATACTTATTTGATTTCTATAGAAGACAGATCAAAAGGGAAAAGGTGTCTATATATTCTGTAACTGCTATGATTAAAAGAGTTACATTGTGAAACAGTTATTAAGTATCTTCAGATTGGACTATAAGTATCTAAAGTTATATGTATAATGATTTAGGTAAAAGGAGATTAAGTTATCTATTGAAAATTTGCAATATTAATTCAAATTATATAAAATATTGTTTAAAATTAAGCCTTTTACTACAGAGATGGCTCAGTTGGGAAAGTGTTTGCCTTGTGAGCACATGGCCTGAACTGGATCCTGAATACCTATATAAAAAAAATGAGAGTGTTAGGGTATGTTTATAATTCAAGTTCCAGGACAGAGTAAGATCATAGAGCTGATGACAGCTTAAGTTTAATGGGTGAGCACTAGACCAATGAGGTCTTGTTTGAAAAATATGGTGGATGACAACCGAGGATTGTCCAATGGCCTCTATATACATGTACACATGAGCCCATACATGAGTGTGCACTAGTGCATAAGTGCACACATATAAAATGAAATAAAAATATGTATTTGCAGTATGACAACTTCCCAATGCTGTTATTGGTACTAAACCATGCATAAGAGGACCATTTTAACTAATATATGCTCAATTATATTTAGTTATTAAATGAATGATCACATTTTAAAAAAATTTAATGACCAATTAAGGATATAATACAAAAATCTGTAAAATTAACAAGCATTAATAAATTATAATAATAAATTATTATAATAATATAATAAAGATAATAAATTAATAAATAATAAATTATGGTTAGCTGGTGAAGTGTGAGTGTAGTTTTACTCCTTACAAAATACTGAAGCTTATAGAATGGTGTTGGACTTTTTGATGATTTTTTTCCCTTGATAACAATTATGAACAAACTAGGCTCTCTAGATTCTTACAAACTTCATCCTCAACTTCTATAAAGATAGGTTATTTTTTGAATTCTGGAGCAAAAAGGCTAACTGAATCCTTAAATGATATAACTAAAAGAGGAGCCATTGAGTTATTACCACCTCGCTCAGGAATACAAATCTAATGAGTTTTGAGAAAATCAATTGCTCTAGTTTTCAAAACAGAAAATGTACTTTTCTTAGTGTATAAGGAGTCTCTCATTAAGCATCAGCAAGACAGAAATATGCAACATTAAAGATTTGAAGAGATCAGAATTAAGAGTCAGGGGAATGGCCCCTCCCCCAATTGGGTCTTCAGTAGCAGAGATAGATTTAGAAAGTGTTAACTCAGGAATACCAGAGGGGAGTGTATGCTCGCCGAGGGGAGGTTTAGAAGTGTCCTGCTATTGAGCTAGTAAGGCATATTAAAATAACAGTGTGTGTGTCTGTGTCTGTGTGTCTGTGTTTGTGTTCTTCATTAGTGAATCCAGAGCTCTTGCGCAGGTACAGTGAACTCAGAGATATTTATTAAAATTTCAGTCAGATTTTTTATATATTGTCATATCAAAATAACTCAGAGAATGAAATCAGCATGTGTGTTTGAAAGTTAGTACATCTTAAAGAGTTTTATATAGACGGTTAACCAATTTAAGCACATTGTTGAACATCAAAATTTTATTCTTAAAGTATGAACAATGTAAAGCTAAAACTTATAAGAACATTCAGATTTGGAAGAAAGTTGCAAAGTACAGCACTGATTTAACAACAGGAGATTGGTCTTTTGTGTATTATCTAGCACCATGCCATGACTTTCTTTGTTAAAATAACCAACTAAACAAATGAAATGCACGGCAATCTATTTTTTGGTGATTTTCACAGGTGATCCTTTGACATTGAGTTTGTCCACAAAAATGTTTGATCTTCCACTCTCAATGGCTGAATTTCGATGAATTTTCTCTCTAAGAAATATACATATGACTATTAATATCATTTAAAAATACTCAATGATTTATACGCTACTGCGAATAAGTTAAAAGCCACTGTAATTTAGAGTCTTAACTTTACAGTTCCTTAATAACTCTAGATAACTATTTTATTGAACAACATATAAGAAAGTAGGAGCTATTTTACCTAAGGTTTACTGAATCATTTACAGCTTGAACAGTGTTGTTAAAAATGGTAGCTATAAGCAATATTTATACTTAATTCAGCTCAAGTTGTGCCACCCAAGTGTCAAAGGGAATCAATAGTTATGCATATCTAATAATTAACATGTTGGCCAGCACACTTTATCATGTGGTAATTCACTTCTGAAAATTCTACTGGATAGAACTACTAAGAGAAAATGCAGCTGTAGGATCATACATTTACAGAACATCTGAAATGAGCATACTTTCTCTAACTGGGACCTAGATTTTGTGTTTAAACTTTGAACAATGTTTAACTATAAGCTTTTAATGTAAGACAAATACTACAAACATGATAGAGGCAAGTTTTAAAGTCTTTTTATAGAAAGTGTTCAGGCTCTAGATTCTTAAACAAGTAGTTTCAAAGAAACTATACCAGCTTGTGGAATGCTATACAAGGCTTCTGAACTACTTGATGCCCATTTGTCCAGCACTGGTACCATGAGGTCTTCTCTAATCCTGCATTCTGTTGGAGGAGCCCAGACTGGATTTCTCTTTCAAAAGTTATTGTGTTTCAAGAAACTTGAAGTTTCTCCCAAGAACTTGGGAGTCAAATCATGCCTCCCAAGAATTAACTTCAGAATATGTACTAAATGTATAAAAGCTATAAATTTTAATATGTGGTTTCAGCAAAAATTTCCCAATTATTCCAAAGCAATTTCAAAGATGAATGTTTTTATAAAATTTATCTAAAATATCTAGTGCACATGAAATACCAAATTACATTAAATACGTACACAATACTGTGACATATTATGAAAGTTTTTAAAATTCATTTATAATTAAATGCTGAATTTTGACTTAGTAAGAAAACTAAGTTTTTAAATACAAAACCTTTTTTCTTATACTTACACCTTGGATATTCTTAAGAACTTGATAAGATGTAAAGCTACACAACTCTTTGATTGTTGTGTTTGTATGTGAGGATGAGAGTACACATGGGTGGGTAGGTGCATGTTGGTGTGTATGTGCATTTATATAGATAGGTCATAACATTTTTGGTTACCATTGTTTAGGCTTTGACTTACAAGGTAAGCTCTCGGCATCTGTCTGTCTCTTCTTCCTGAGTGTTGGGATTACAGGTGCATGCTGCTATGCTGGGCTACTTTCTTTTTTTAATGTACGTTTTGAGGATTAAACATATTGATTACATGGCAAAACCTTTACTGAATGAGCTACCCGCATAACTTGTAAAGCTCTTTTAGAGATAACCTTTACCTCCTTTTGAGTTCCCGTGACCCTGGATGCTCATGACCCACGCTTCGCATTCCAGTGTTTCCTGATCGTCCAATAGGCTTGTACTTCAGAACTTCATTTTGCCACTCATCATCAAAAGCATGAGCATCACCTATATTAAATATCAAAGTAAAGGGAGCGAGTACTTAGGTCTCTTCTGTCAGCACTGCCTTGGGTTACACAACTTCACGTAGCCTCACCTTACAACAGAGGCAGAAGCGTCTGCAGTATTTCCCTCGGACTCACTATCTGGTTACTGATGTATAGTTTTTCATTTACCTTCTTGACTATCCTATTATTCTACATGGACTAGATGATTCAATATACTCATTTATGAAATCTTCTGAATCACCTCATAATGACCATCATGTTTTACATGATTTCACAATGACTATATTGTTCCCTATGTTCTTAGACACTCCTTCAATAGCTTGCATTTCTATTCAGTGACTTCTTAAGCTTGATGTCAATCTCCTAACACTCAATTTATGATGTCATGAAGTAGGTAAACTAACTTCCATAAAAACAACACATAGATGCCTTTTAGATTACCTTTATAAAAATATTTTAAACTTGATTTTTTCCAACATATTATTACAAAATACTCAGTGTACTTATCTATATACATATTTATGTATATAACTTATTTTTTAAATTATATGTACATGTGTGCATAAGCACATGTAAGTGATGGTGCCCTTGGAGGCCAGAGGCATCTCTCCGGAGCTGTAGTTAAAAGTACTTGTGAGCCACCTGATGATGTGTCCCACACAGGATGGCCCTGGAACCCTAACTAGAGCCTGCAAGGGAATAAAGAAATGACAAAGACACACATACAGAAAACCTTGGGTCAGATGGGGTGTAAGCACTCTGTTGAAGTAGCACCAACTACCTCTAAACAACAACCTAGAACCTCACTGCTTTTACTGAGCAGCACAGTGGGAGGGGTTAGCTCCTCCCTACAGCACCAAGAGGTTTCTGTAGACAAGTAGTCTATAAAAACATCCAGGAGGAGGATGCTGATGTGCTAGTTTTGTACACACTGTAAACATTCGCACTTGGACTTGAGGAAGAAGACTTTGCCATTGCCTAAGCTGACCCATGGGAGAATGCTTTTGCCAATTTCTCATTGGTCTGAGGCCCTGGTCCTTGCCATGGCTGTACCCACATCAATGATGTATATTTATTTAGGACTTCACTCATTTAGGGCTTCCCTCTGCTCACTACATCCTGATAGTGGGAATTGAACTAGGGTCCTCTGTAAGAGTATTACTAACCCATCACTCTAGGAGACTCAGTACATGTTTTAGTAAGATCACAATGATTATAATAAAGAAAGCTCAAGTTATTTGGCTTTTTTCTGATGGCATAAAAATACTTTATTATAGTTATTATTTCTGTGTGTGTTTGTGCATGTGTTTTGGCCTATACACTTTGTAGCTGTGGAGGTTAGACAACAGCTTCTAAGAGTAGGTTCTCTCCTTCACCATGTAGGACGTTGAGGGTTAAACTTGAGCTGTTAGGTTTGGTAATAAGTGCCACCTAACAAGCCCACAAGAGTAATTTTTATCTAATTCAAATATAATTTCTTTTTCTGAATGATGCATTAATTTAAGCTCTTTACTATGATAAAACATTATTCAAAGTACTTTCTGAAAATTTAAGATAAATATACTGACATTTCAATATAATTCAATTTAGATTAAAGCATAAAGGCGTGATTAATGTTTATTCAGACAAAATGAATACTTTGTCAATTAATAATGTTAGTATTTTAATATAATTTAAAATATAATGAGAAAAGTTAGACACTAGAAGGGCTTAAATGCACTGAATATAAAAACCTAGAAAACAAAGATTTGCTTATTATTATGTATGTTATCTTATATATACTAGAAATTAAAATCTGTACAAACTGTAGACGTTATTATGATTTATTTACAATGAATGTTTTAGGTAACCACTTAGAATACTTTTGAAAAGTAATAGTTTTTTTGCAGTTATAATGTTTGGATGAACAAAATATCAAAATAATCAAGTTGAAATGATGTTTATACATGCATAAACTACTAAAAAAATCATCAAAATTTGAGTGGGTCTTTGGGATTGAAGTTACAATAGATTTTTATTTGTTCCTATAAACTTTTCGAGTATGTTTCTTGACAATCAAAAAATTAAAAAGATAATTTTTCCTATTGATATTACTAAAAAAAAAATCTTAAAATCTTTAATTTTATTATCTTATGAGAAAATTGATATCTCACATTAACAAATTATAATTGTAAAAATGTATATGAGGGCGGGCAGTGGTGGCACATGCCTTTAATCCCAGCACTCGGAAGGCAGAGGCAGGTGGATTTCTGAGTTCGAGGCCAGCCTGGTCTACAGAGTAAGTTCCAGAACAGCCAGGGCTACACAGAGAAACCCTGTCTCGAAAAACAAGAAAACAAAAACAAAAAAAAAATGTATATGAGATGATAGAACCACAATTGTATAACTTTGACAAAAATTTCCTTCACATTCTTCTATGCTATCTTAATAAAAATTAAAATTCATGAAGTTCTAGAAATGTAGCCATTATCTTAACCTTTGACAATCAATTGTGTGTGTGTGTGGTGACTTACTTTCATTCATATTGATGAACTCTTGGTTGACCTCTTCATCTCCAGTCTTGTTGTTCTTTGACTTTCTAATGACATGACCTCGGTCATGGATATGATGACCAACAGCCATTCTTTCTAGACCGCTGTCAGAATCTCTCATTGCTTTTCTGGTTTCTTTTACCTTTACAAATACAGTGAAAGTTATCAAGTTAATACTTATCTATATCAGAATGGATTCCATTCTATATTCGTCAGGGTCTGTTTATGAAGTAAGGTCAAGGATTTGCTGCTCTTATGTCCATTATTTTATATAATTAGTAAAATGAGTAACTATACTAAGTTCCATTATCAACTTGGTATGGTAATAAAATCTAACATTTCTTCAACTGTTTACAATTTAACCTTTTCCAAGTCATAATAAAATATTAAAACAATGTTATACAAAACTTGGTTACATAAATAAATTATAAAAAAGAATAAGTTATATAAAATTTTCAACATTGTCTGACAATGTAATGGATAGAAGCCAGTGAGTGTAACTACTTACTCATTGAATATGTTGAAGGGCTTGAGTCTCATGACTCCTACCTACCAACTCCACAAAAGTATTACTAGAATGTTTATGCTAGCCAAAGATTATTAATATGTTTTTCTATGTACGTCTACAATTATACTTAGTTTACTTTAAGACTTCACTATGTTCATCAAACTAAAATGTCAGCGAATTTGCTAAACAATGCAAAGAGATCACTAATAGGTATGTCTGTATGTCAGAACTGAAATTCTGAATTACTTTATAGTCATTAGTCAGTGATTCTAAAATCTTACTGTAATTACAAGGTAATGAAAAATGGGAATTTTCATATCAGTTTGTAGAAGCAAAGAACTTTCATTACTTTGGGTCATTATTTAAAATTTTGTTTTTCCTCCCTGTCACTTAATTCCCAGGAATAACAACTGAGATTAATTATCTATTACTAAATTCCTAGGCCATAAACTCCAGCTGGTTCTCTGACTTGTTCTTAACATAGTATCCCTTTAGTCTATCCCTTGTTTAGCTACATGGATGGTTCCCTTTCTTCGTCTCCTTACGTCCATCTCCTCAGAGGTCTCAGGGCAAATCTCCCATTTAGTGTACCAAGTCCAAGGTTTCCATAGTGATGAGCATCTTGTCACTTTACCTTCCTACCATTCCTGCCACTGTCAGACAGTATATTTTTTCATAACTTACTAAAACAGTAAGAATGTTTAAAACATCCTCAATGCCAGGCATGATAGTTTATACCAGCAATTTCAGACTGAGAGACTGAAGCAGGACTAGGGCAGTTTGAGGCCAGATGAGGCCACCCAGTAAGACTTAAATCTAAAAAACTAATAAAAACTTACTCCTCCTGGAGCCCTACGGGTTTGAGTTGAGGCCTGGAAAACCTTTGGTGGTTCATCTCCTACTTTGGAATAGGTCATAACAGAGGAAGAACAAAATGAATGCCCATTTGGATCCATTGAAAGTTGGCCCTAGAGACAAAGGAAATTGTAAATTAAGATTCTAGTCAAATATGAAGATTGAATGCCAAGAAGCAACAATATTAGCTATATAGTTGATCCAAATGGAACCTGGTGTCCTAATCTACTTCCATTTTTAGTGCTAATTTCTACTTCTTGTGTAAAGAATAACAAGTGATTCACATAATCTGAGTCTCTGAGGTTATTTCTTGTACAGCCTTCCCAACCAAGATCAAGTGAATTAGCTATGTACCAGGAACTTTCATACTTTCTTTTGGTATCAGACTGATACACTCCAAAAACCACCATTAATGCCCTAGATTTTGGCATTGCCAAATGATCCATAAATTTCCAATGGATATTGGAATGAAATAGGTCACCTTCAGATCGAACCAAGTTATTTGTTTGATCTTACTATTTTAAGTAAAGCAGTAGAAGTATTAGTATTTGTTTAAAATATTTGAAGTATATTCTGGATCTAATCTACCATACAAACCATTTCTGTTTTCAAAGATTTTTTAAATATTAAAACTCAGTTGCTAGCATCCAATGAGTTTTTGAAGAGGTAATAATAAAACACATAAATTTATAGAAAATGTTCATTTACAACAGACTCAGAAGAACATATTGAGGTTGTAATTTTTTTAATTGTATAAGTTAACTAATGTGACTTTTCAGACTTACAGGTTGTAAATAAATGAGATAAAATTATAAGTTTTTTATTGACTAAGAAAAATATCAGCAAGCTGATATTAAAATATCCTGATGTAATATAATCATTTAAACATTTGTTTAAGGTTCAAAATATATAACTATTGCATGTGTTAATTACATTTTAACTATGGTTAAAGATGTTTGAAAGTCACTATAATATAGGATATCAATAACTAAAAATAATGTTCTCATCAGTACATTTTTAGTACTTACCAAATTTCTTTGTAACTCCTGTATACCATTTCGCATATTTACCATCATCCGATCCACTGTCTGAAAAGGGTTGACATCTGCATGCTACAGGATATTAGGAGGTATATTAATTACATCAAAGATGTAAATAAGTCTTCCCAAAACAGATGAAAAATTTCCCAACTTACTCTAAGATAATCATGCAGTAATCAACTAGGGAAAAATAATTTAAGTACTATACAGTAAGAGTTATTTGTTAAAGAAAAAGAAGCTTATACAAAATCTCAAACAGCCAATGTGAATTAGAGAATTACACTGCACACACATACGTACAAATTATATACTTATGTACATATAAACACATGCTTTGTGTATATAAATACACATATATATCATTTCTCAGCTTTCTTAAACCAGAGTTCTTCCTTTTCCTCCAAGCTTTTCTTATCTAATTTCTAATCCTTATGTTTTCAATAGTCTTCTCTAGGGAGAGACTCAGATGGCACATACTTGCTCTTGCATAGGACCTGAGTTCAACTCCCAGAAGCCAAGCAGCTCTCTACTGCCTGTAACTCTTAACTCCAGCTCCCAAGAATCTGACACTCTCTATGGGCCCTATGGGTGCATAATGTATAATGCATAATGCATGTGTATAATACCCCCAACATGAATACACAATTAATTTTTTTAAAAGTCACCTCTGATTGATCTTCACCATTATACTCAACAGTTATGGGTTGTGGGTTTGTATGTTCTGTGGGTTTGTATGTTTGTATGTACCACAGTGGGAACATGCTTATCAGTTTACTAGTATCTTCGTGATATACTGCTTGTTTTCTGTCACTTGTCCCTCAAGAAGGAAAAATGTTACATCTCAAACTTTAGAAACAGAGATAACTCAAATTTAGTGTAAAAGAATGAAAAGAAGCTTTTCATGAGCATATAAATACAAATATTCTAAATTCACTGTGTTCTAATCCTTGGATTACTCTTCGGTGTTAGAAACTAGTAAGGCACATCAAAATTGACAAGGTCTGCTAGAAAACAGCTATGCTTGAGTAGGAAGCAAGAAAAACCAAGGATTCCATGGCAACAAAGTCAAAGTCAGAGAAGAGTTTTCCAAATATTGTGTTGTCATCACCTGGTAGAGTCATCATGGGCACATGGTAAGTCCAGCTTTCAAATACAATTATTGAGTCTCTTTGAAAATCAAGTGAATGTTCCCTCAATACCTACTTTTCCATTTTTGGAGATTGATATTATACATTTTGATTAATTTACTGTAACCATCTTGATAGAAATGAAAATATTCTAAAACAAGATATTTGTGCTTCTCTTTGGCTACTGAAATAATCATCAAGAAATTGAATTTTCCTCATGAATTTCATGGTGAGAAAATAAAAAGGTTGAAGCCTGGTACTAGCCAATGGAAGAAGGTGTCTCCCAGAAAAAGATATCATATAATTATGACAACTTGTCAGGTTACTTGGCAGGAGAGACTGGAGCTGATGGAACCACATATTGACTAACTAGGACTGCCTATTTATAAATACATCTTCCCTCTATTTCCATCAAAATCCCACAAACAGACCCTGAAGATGGGTTGTGAAGGTCTGTGGACCTCTTCTTCCCAATGTGGTGATATCAAATACATCTCCTTTTTTTTTTTTTTTTCAGCTTTTCACTATTACTTGTCTGTTTAATGCCCCACTGAAGATCAGTGGCTAAGCCTGGCTTGTCAGTGCTGCCAGGCCCAGGTTCTGACCCTAACAAGTTTGGCAATTACTTGTCTAAGCACTCAGGTACGTTTAACAGAGGTTTCTAGTACAAAGCTTAAAAGCCATTTTGGAAGTTAGAGAGATGCATGCAAACTCACTCTGCTTGAGTTAATAAAAGTATCTGTTAAAAAATATAGCTAAATAATTTTCTCGACACGAACCATTCCACCAAACCTTCCAAAAGGCACAAGAGAAAAATTTTTTGCCTAAAAAAAAAAAATACAATAAATTTTGGTGGCATTTATTGTATGGGCACAGCTAATATAAAAATGTACCGTAGCTCAGATGTACCACTGTTACAGAACTTTTTAATAAAAAAAAAATACTCAATGTGTATTTTAAAAATTATCTGCTCATTGTAGCATCTGACGGGCCAGAAAATAAAGAAGCCACAGTACTACTAAAAATATAACTATTTTAATAAGGAAACTTAAAGAAAAAGTCTTTGCTACACACCAAGACAAACATTCCCTAACTAATTAAAGCAGAGTATAATGACTAGGATTAAAGTACTTTCCGTTGCCACTACAGTTTTTAAAGATCCACTACTTCTTCCACAACCAGTGAAAACAAAATATTTAACTACATTATTATCATTACCAAATAAGCAGATATTGTTTAGTTTCAACCCAGGACAAGAGACCAAGGTTCAAAGTTTACATATCAAAGCAGGCCTGGCCTCCAGGTTCTCCCAGCATCCCTCAGTCCCTACCTGGCAGACCGTGCCCCCAACCCTGAACTTTCTAGCCCCGGGGCTGGACTGCCCTTCCTGAGGCTCCTCCCTATATAATCCAGACATTTTGCTCTCTCCCTCTTCTTCTCCTCCCTCTGCGCTGTGATCACCTTTTCTCTCTTTCTCTTTTCCCTCCCTCCCCATCTCTGAGCCATGGCGATTCCCCTGGCCTCAATCCTTGGGGCCAGTGAACTCGCCTGAGAGCAGCATCCCAATAAACCTGCTTTTTAAATATAATATAATATAATATAATATGGCTTGAATTGGTTCATTTCACAGTGGAGAAATAACCTATTAGATGGTGCCAAAACCCAGGAGGAGTCGAGTGCCCAGCTCGATGGTCCAGGACTTTCCGGGCCACGTGGGGATCACCTCTGTCCCTCTCTCCTTCTGTGCTGGATACATTTCTTAGGACTTCATGAGTACCCATCACCAGCTAGCCTATTAGGGTCCAGGTCCCTTCGGGCTCTCTCTGCTGAGTCTTTCCAGCCTTTTTTTGATTATAAATGAATAAAGGATGCCGTAATTGTCCATGATTACTTCTTATTGACATTGGGGTGCAGTTGTGTTTTGGGGTGTTGGCAAAAAGCTGGAGTGTTGCCAAGTCCAGTAAGGTTGTTTCACTGTTGTCCAGGTTCTGTGGGCCCATCTGCAGCTGGGAAAGTGCAGGCCCAGTAGAAGTGTCTGTGAGGGTGATAAACTGGAGTACCTGTTGGTAACTGTTTTGGAGCTTGTCTGGACGCAGGTTCTGAGAGAACAGACGGTTGTTAGAAGACAGGAGTTGGGGGGGGGACTTTTTTGGGGGAGAGGTGTACATTTGAAACCCGTAGGACCATGGTCTTGGTAGTTTGAGGAGGGGTGGGGAGTCCCAGGTCCAAGGAAAGAGAAATAGATCCACCCTCAGGAATGGGCAGTCGGGAAGAAAACAAGCTGTTAACTGACAGTACTTATCTTGAGCCCATTTGACCTGTGAGAGGTGGATTCAAGTGGATGGCCAGAAGCTTACAAGAAATAGAATAAGAATTGTATTGGTGCATCCAACATGTTTCTGTTCTAAACACACATAATTTTATAATTATCACTGTACAGATATTTTAATTTGATGCCATCCCATTTGCCCAATTTTGCTTTTGTTGAGCACTAGGCACATTTCAAGTGTTCAATAGATGTGTGAGCCTGTCCTCTCTCTGAGGATAGAGTCACAAGGTAAGAACCAAATCACAAGCCCCCACTCACCCGAGAAGGAAAGCACACCCAATCCTGACACACACACACACACACACACACACACACACACAATTACCAGCTTACCAAAACTGTGAGAAATAAATGATGTTAAAAGCTATTCAGCCTAAAGTATTTTGTTATATCAGCCCAATAATACAGGAGAAATAAGCAACCAATAATTTTAGATTTAAATTTAAATGTTGGTCTTGGATTTTATATTCAGAATTACCTTCCTATTTGACTTTTTAATTTAATCATGACATTTATGCAAGCACATTTCTTCTATGTGTTTTCCTCTTGATTTAAAGAAATTTTGGCAAGACAAGTATAATTTGAAGAACATTTATATGCAAATAATTCAAAATAACGAATCTTGCCAACTACAGTTTCACAGAAGCATTATCTCTTTATTTGGCTACATATTTTTCATTCCAGTTTCTGTTAAACATTTAGTGCTTTTAGTAAAAGTGTCTGTGAAAGTGGCATTTATTTCTGCTCCAATAGGTGACCAATAAACTTACAGCTGATTTGTATTAACACCTTTTATACATTTCCAGCTGAATTATACACAGTTCTCATTTATATAACAGTTAAGGTAATAAGATTGCCTTTTCTTGCTTACTTCATGAAGGCTATAAGTAGCTTATTTATTCATATAAATCTAAAGAGTTATATGCTTGCTATAGTTACAAAAAGTATTTTAATTCTCAAATGATTTTCAATATTTATAATTAATGTGCTCTTGTACTACCAATTTTTCCTGGGGTTAATTTTTAACTTTTAAGAAAATGAATTAAACTAAAAGTTATATTTATGTAATATATATGTAACATTAATTTATCGTATTATAGATAAAGCACTTATAAATGACATTATTTACTAATGAAAATGAAAGTAACTTAAGTATGATCACTCTTATTTGAAACAGCACATGTAGTTTTATTTATCAGGTTTTATGATGATCCAAACTATTTTGTTTTCTTTAAGTTTATTGCTTAAAAAATATGAAAATATTTTTGTAGAGTAATCTAGAATTCTTTGAATTGATCAACCATGTTTACCGAATTCTAAATATATTTCAGTTGCCAAGATCCATTTTAATAGAAATTCTTATGGATTTATTATTCTGTAATTGCCATTCCTGAGGATAAAAAAAAGGAGGTAAAACCCAAAATCGTTACCACACATATGTAACTGTTACCTTTTCTCTTATTGAATGTTTTTACCCTCCCATCCTGATGAGAATAGGCAGTTATACACATTGTGGTAGTCTGAAACTGTTTAACCCAGGAAGAAGCACTGCTAGAAAGTGTATCACTGTGTAGAGGGTGTAGAGTTTTCTCCTAGCAGCTCCTCCTCCAGCAGTAAGTCAGTCTACATGATGCCATGCTTCCCACCATGATGATAATGGACTGAACCTACAGCCCCAATTATATGTTGTCCTTTATAATAGTTGCCTTGGCCATGGTGTCCGTTTACAGCGGTAAAACCCTAATTCAGAAGTTGGTACCAGGGACTGGGGTATTGCTGTGATAAGCCTGACCATGATTTTGTTTGGAGGAATGTAGATTTTGGAACTTGAATTTGTAGAGCAGTGGAATATTTTAGGTGTGGCTGAAAGGGCCATCCTAGTGGGATTATGGAAGACAGTGGTGCTGAGGGTGGTTTGAACTCTGGGGGTCTGACCCAAGGGTTTCAGAGGAGAGAAATTGTAGTATGTTGCCTGGAGATCATTCTTATGTTTGGTGAAGAATGTGAGGTTTTTTTTTTTTGTCTTTGCATGAAGAGTCTACCTGATGCTAAGGTGAAGAGATTCAGATTAATTGCATTGACAAAGAAAGTCTCAGAAAAGCCCAACAGAGACTCTAGTTTACTCTCATGAAGAGTATTTTGATCAAGTGTGACAAGCTTGAAAGGTTCAAGTAATAAAAGGGCACTGGGAAGTAAAATGGAACTAAATCTTGTGTTTAAGGATATTAAATGAAATTAAGGAAGTGGTGACTTTGGGGCAAGATTCCACCTAACTAAGCTTATTGTTTATGTTTTTGCAGTTGAGCAAGGGATAGTTATATCATGTTAAGAGTTACTATAACCTGGTTATTGTTACCTGGTTATTGTTTTCATTTAGACTCTTAATGTAGAATGAATTGCAATCCAGAAATGAAGGGCATACCTGTGACCCAGACCTTGAGGCTGGAAGACACACACTTTTGATCCAGATCTAGAGGCATAGTGGCTATGAAAAGCTTAGGTCCAGACATATTTAGGTCCTGGGACATACCTTTAATCCCAGGAATTAGAGACAAGCATATGTCTGAGTTCAGGACCAACTTGGTATAGAACAAGTTCTAAGTAGAGAAAAAATTAGGACCATGCCTTTAATCCCAGCATTCAGGAGGACAGAGCATGCAGACTTCTGAGTTTAAGGTCAGTCTACAGAGCAAGTTCTAGGACAGCCAAGCACAGTCAGTGATGGAGTTGGAAAACAAAGCTGGTGATGATGTAATAATATAATAAGGGGGACCATGTTCCAGTCTCAGCAACGGAACTTGGCAGCTTTGGCCATGTAGCCCTGGCTTTAAGGTCAAGAATAGAAGGGCCTATTGAACAACAGATGCTGTTAGCTGAGCTAAGAAATTAGCAGTAAACAAGAAGAGACCAACATCATTGAGGTAAAATCTTGAGGGAAGTGTTTTCTGAGAGCACAAAGATGATGTGTTCTACAGGCAGCCAAGGTTGTACTTCATGCTGCAGCTGGACTTGGAAATGTATAAGAACTACCAAGGTGGTACTAGTTTGGAAAGTTATGAAGAGCAGCTTGGTACTATGTGAGACCAGGAAAGGGCATTGGAGAAGGTGCAGCCTCAGTTGCAGTTGACAGCCCAGGACTGAAGGGGTCATGTCAAGAAGTTGAGACTTGGCACAATGAAGAGAGCCTATGAGAGGCTTTTGGTGAAGCCTAGTTGCAGTGGAAGACCCCAGAGTATTAGAGATGTCAGTACCATGGGATGACCACCAAGAACAGCAGCAGTGGTGGAGTAGAGTTAACCAGAGCCTAGAGTGCTACAGACAACAGACTTGGAGAAGTGACTCAAAACCTTTGGAGGAGCTCAAAAGCTCATGTGTGGATCGCAGACATTGGAACAAGAAGCTGTAAAGTTGAAGTTGCCTTGGAGACCCCAAGATGTTAGAGATGCCAGAGTTGTGGGATACTTGCTGAGGAAAGCTGCAAACAGAGAGTGGAAGCAGCCAAAGAGAAAGAAGTGTGTTGTAGTCAACAAACCTGAAGGGTGTTAGAGATCTAAAGAGCACTTTGGTATCAGACATGGAGATGCAGAGTTTGGAGTTTGCTTAGCTGGTTTTTGGTTTTGCTTTGTTACAATATTTCCCCACTATGACATTTTGAAATGGTAATGTATATCCTGTGATGTTAGAAGTATGTGATGTTTTTGATTTTATAGAGGATTACAGTTAAGTGATTACATGAATCTCAGAAGACACTGAACTTTGGGCTTTTAACATTTTTGAGACTGCTATAGACTATGGAACTTTTGAAGATGGACTAAATGTATTTTGCATTATGTTATGGCTGGTGTGGCCCCCAGAGACCCCTGTGTTTGAACAAGCCTATGGGGGCCAGGGAGTGGAATGTGGTGGTTTTAACATATTTGACCCAGGGAGTGGTGTTATTAGAAGGTGTAACCTTGTTGAGTAGGTAAGGCCTTGTTGGAGGAAATGGTTTACTCCAAGGGGTGGTGGTGGTGGGCTTTGAGGTCCTACACTTAAAGCTTCACTCAGGGTGGAAGAGGGAGAGTCTCTTCCTGGCTGCCTGAGCAAGACAGCATTTCCTTTTAGCTGTCTTTGGTGTGTAGAACTCTCAGATCCTTCTCCAGAACCATGTCTGCCAGCCATGATGATAATGGACTAAACCTCTGAAACTGTAAGCCAGCCCCAATTAGAGTTGCCTTGGTCTTGGTCATGGTGTCTCTTCACAGTAGTAAAACCCTAACTAAGGCACAAATCTTCTAAAATAAAGGTTAATTTAACTTTTAAAGGTCTAGAGTGGTCCAATAAAGATAAACTATACTACTTTATTTTTAGTATTTAAACCTAACAAGTATGTGGTACCAGGGAGTCCTTATTGGTTTCAGTTTAGCACATAGAAGAGAGAAAGTTATCAGGGAAGAAATACATAAGAAATAATGGCTTAGTATGGCTTATAGTTGTATAACCTTATGATCCTAAATGTTTTAAGAACACAGTGCAAGTCTATACCAAAAACAATCTATTGTTCTAGGTTTTAGCTTTGGAAAATGCCTCCCCTTTTATATAACTTTTCCATGATAGAAGCATTAATTACATGCTATCAGTATGTAACTTATAACATTTGTGTCATGTTTCTATAGAACTTTCTTGCTAGCTGTCTTTAAAATTACTTACAGTTAAGGAATATTCATTATCATCATGTTCTCTACGATTATGTGTTCTTCCTCTACCATCAGAGATACTGAGCAAGTCTCTTCCAAGAGGTTCAGAGAAATTTCTCATCATGTTGCGCATACTTTCTCGGTGTGCAAGAAAAGAATCACTGTTGAGAATACAGATGAATAGAAAATTAAATGTTATAATTTAAAAAACTGGCATAAAATACTGCGAAGAAACTCATAACATAATTGTTAAGAAGATAAAATATTACAGTTTAGAAGAAGAGACTATTTAATGAAAGATCCAGTATTTATAAATACAATTATAAATATAAATTAAATCTTATCCTATTTGCTCTCCACTATATTTATTATACTAATAAAATATATTTTTATTTCATGTATAAATATGGTAAATATAAATTACCATATCATAAATAGTTTAAGATAAGAAAAACTGAAAAAATATTAGAAAAATATTTTTATCAGGTAACACTACTCTGAGAAGTCTACAACATAATTCTATAACTGTAAAAACATCAGAAAAAATTTCTAACAGGAAGACCATTTGGGGAAGGGTACAACATAATTCTATAAGATTAATAACAAATACTCCATGCTAAATATGGGCATCAAAGAACCTAAAAAATGTTGTCTTTTAAAATTGAATGTGCACAAATAAATTTGAAAAGAGTTCTCTTAAAATAATCATACTTGGGGCTGGAGAGATAGCTCAGTGATTAAGAAGGTTTGCTGCTCTTCTAGAGGACTGGAGTTTGGCTCCCAGTACCCCCAGAAGACTTGTGCTTCTCATATGTACCTGCTTTTCATTATATCTTCTGTCTTCTACAGTCTCCTGCACTACTGCCCTCACATACATTCTCTCTCTCTCTCTCTCTCTCTCTCTCTCAAACAAAAAAAGAACACTATGTTTAGCTTTCCTGAGAGTAGATCATTGAAATACAAGACTGAGAACTGTATTTATGTTTATGAACACCATAAAAGTACAGATCATATATGCATGGTCAAAACCAAAACCACAGATAACCATTATAAGGATTATTATTATTATTGTTGTTGTTGTTGTTATTGTTATTGTTATTATTGTTTCTTTGAGACAGGGTTTTTCTGCGTAGCCCTGGCTGTCCTGGAACTCAGAGATCCACCTGTCTCTGCCTCCGGAGTCCTGGGATTAAAGGCATGTGTCACCATGCCTGGCTGTAGCATTAAAATTTTAAAGCAGACTATACTAACTCTGTAAATTGCCCCTGGTAATATAGCCATGTTCACAATATTAACTCACCCATATATTCACGTGGGAGGTCTTCTAATGCCGTTCTCAGTTGGAGTTTTTCTCTTGTGTTTCTCATATAGAGCCTTTATTATGCTGATATATATATTTCTTCCATTGCTAGTCCCTTTAGGGCTTTTATCATAAAGGGATGTTGTCTTTTCTCAAGGCCTTTACTGTGTATACTGCAATGACCATCTTCATTCTCTCCTTCAATCTCTTTATGTGATATACTTATTGGTTTGCATTAGTCTGTCCTACTTTTGTATCTTAGGTATGAAGCCAACAAGATTATGATGAATGATCTTTGTGTTCTTGAAATTCAGTTTCCAAATATTTTAGTGTTAATTTTTGTGTCTATGTTCATCATAGATACTATTATTCTTTGTTGTGTCTTTATCTGGTTTTGTAAAAAAGAGTTTGACAGTATTATTTCTATCTTTATTCTATGAAATAGTTTGAGAAGTACTAGTGTGAGTTGCTCTTTGTAAATCTGTTAGACTTCAGTACTGAATTCACCTGGGCTTGCACTGCTTTCAGTTTGAAGAGTTTTTTTTTAAATTACTGCCTCAATTTATTTTGGTAGTTGTTATAGATCTCTTTAAATTATTTATCTCATATTAGTTTAACTTTAGTAGGTCATATGACCTCAACCCTTATTTCCTTACTCATCCCCAAGATCTAAATAACTTTAAAAGTCCCACAGTCTTTGCAAATTCTTACATAGTAACATTTCAATCCCTTTTAAACATCCAATCTCTTAAAATTCAAAGTCTTTTTACCATCAAAAGTCTCTTAACTGTGGGCTCCACTAAAATACCTTCTTACTTCAGGAGGGAAAATATATCAGCGCACAGTCACAATCAAAAGCAAAACCAAACTCCAACCGTCCAATGACTGGGATCCAACTCATGATCTTCTGGATTCCTCCAAGGACTTGAGTCACTTGTCCAGCTCAGCCCTTTGTAGCACACACCTTGTCTCCTAGGCTCCAGATGTCTGTACTCCACTGCTGCTGCTGTTCTTGGTGGTCATCTCATGGTATTGGCATCTCCAAAACACTGCTGACTTCTGCTGCAACTAGGTTTTACCAACAGCCTCTCATAGGCACTCTTCATGGTGCCAAGCCTCACCTCCTTTGCATGACCCCTTCAGTCCTGGGCCATAAATTGCAACTGAGGCTGCCCCTTCACCAATGGCCTTCCACGGCCTCTCACAGTGCCCAGGCCTCAGCTGCTCTTCATGACTCCTTCATGCCTTCAAAATCAGTACCACCTGGATGATTCTTACACATTACCAAGTCCACTCACAGCACAACCCTGGCTATTTCTGGAACGCAGCCTCTGTGCTCTCAGAAAACACTTCTCAGAAGATTTCACCTCAGTGATGCTGGTCTCTTCCCAATCACCACGGATTTCCCAACTCCAGCTAACCAGCATCAATAGCCCCATCAATGCAATGGTTTTGTTTTAGTAGTTCTGGTATCTTGTTAATAACAGCTGATTTCTTCAGCCCCAGCTAACCAAAACCACAGAATCTTAAATCAAACTAGCAATGGTCCTGATAAGAGTCTTTAATCTTCCCTCTGAAATTTCACAAGCCAGGCCTCCACTGTTCTCAAAATTATCTTCCAAGCTCTTACAGAACACCCCACAGAGCTCTTAACATCCCAATGGCTCTTCTAGCTCAAAGTTTCAAAGTCCTTCCACAGTCCTCCCCAAAACATGGTCAGATTGTCACAGGAAGACCCCACTTCACTGGTACCAATTTGTCTTAGGGTTTCTATTCCTGCACAAACATCATGACCAAGATGCAAGTTGGGGAGGAAAGGGTTTATTTAGCTTACACCTCCATGCTGCTGTTTATCAGGAAAGGAAGTCAGGACTGGAATTCAAGCAGATCAAGGAGCAGGAGCTGATACAGAGGCCAAGGAGGAATGCTACTTACTGGCTTGCTTGCTTCTCCTGGCTTGCTCAGCTGCTTTCTTATAAAGCCCAAGACTACCAGCCCACAGATGATACCACTAACAAGGGGCCCTTCCCCCTTCATCACTAATTGAGAAAATGCCTTACTGCTGGATCTCATGGAGGCATTATCTCAACTGAGACTCCTTTCTCTGTGATAACTCCAGCTTGTGTCAAGTTGACACACAAAACTAGCCAGTACAATTAGTGTCTTTTATTTTCTTTGGTTAATTTGGCTGAGGGTTTATTGATCTTGTTTATCTCTTTTAAGTTTAGTTATCTTTTTAAAGAACTCAGTCTTTCATTGATTCTTTGTACCTTTTCATTTTTACTTTATTAAGTTCTGCCATGTTATTTCTTTCTATCCACTAATTTGAGATTTAGAAGCTTGCCTGGTTTTTTAGAGTTTCTCCTCAGAGAAATTTTTATTCTGATAAGCCTGTCTTTATATGTGACTCCTGTTATTCTCATAACTTTGAGTATACTTCTTTGCTCTCCATATTTAATTTTTAACTACTTGGTGTGAGGAGGTTTTTTTTTTTCTTTCTTTCTTTCTTTTTTTTTTTTTCTGGTTTCATTGAGTTGAGAAACCTAAATACCTCCTATTCCTGGATAAACATTTCTTTTCATAGATATTGGGTATTTTCTATTATGATTTTATTGAAAGTCTTTTTTTATGCGTTTAGCATGAAACTCTTCTGCATCCATGATTCATAGATTTGGTTTTTTTATAGTGTCCCTAGATCTTATTTTCCAATTCATCCACCTTGTTTTAAAGCTCTACTCTTCTGTCCTCCCTTGACCCATTCTACTGATGAAGCTTTTACTGAGCTTTTTATTTGATTCAATGAGTATTTCACCTCCAGCATTTCAAATTGATTTTCTTCTCAATTTCTCTTTACTGAATTCCATCTTCATATCTCATATTAACCTCATTTCATTCAGCTGTTTGTATTCTCTTGGAATTTATTTAAAAAACAGAATAGAAAGAAAAAAGAAATAAAGAACAGAGAGAAGAAAATAGAAAAGAGAAAATGTTAACAGTTAAACTTACACAGGGCAAGGAATAGAAGCAAATGGGAAAGACCAGGATGGGAGTAGTTTGAACATGGTTTCTTGCCTGCTTGCTATTTCCAGTCTTAAGTATTCCTTCCTGGGCTCCCAGATGCAAGTCACATTCCTGAGTAATAGCACTGGCACTCTCTTTCAATGGAAGGAGACAGTACCCCAAACTGAGCCAATCCTTCTAGGATATACCCTAGATTTCTCTTATTCTGCTGCTAAGGATTCTATTATACTTTACTGTTAAAACTAGAAATTTTTGGCAAACACCTTTTAAAAAATATAGCTTTTTATAGCTGTATCTAACTTCCCCTGGTTTATTGTCCCAAAGATTATAGCAAGACCATGCTTGCATGTTGTCCACCATCCTCTTCTCCCTCAAAAAATTTCTAAAAAGCACAACTGCTTCAAATGGAATTGCTTTAGGATTAGCAAATGCTTAACTGGATTTGTGTTTAGGTGTATGGATAGGTTTCTTGTTTTGTTTGAGTTTGGCTTTTGGTATAATTTACACTCAATAATTGTAGTTTTGGGTTTTCAAAATTTTACAGTATAAGAAACATTTATATCACCCCCAACGTTCTGTTTTGAACCTTTGTAGAAAATCAACTCCCCAAATTCTACTTACCATTACAAGGCTGTGTGGTAGATTTTCATCATCATGATGAAATACCTCACAGAAAGAACTTAAGAAGGATACTTTCATATTTAATTTTTAACTACTCTCCATATTTAATTTTTAAGTACTTGGTGTGAGGTTTTTTTTTTTCTTTCTTTCTGGTTTCATTGAGTTGAAAAACCTAAATACATCCTATTCCTGGATAAACACTTCTCTTCCTAGATATTGGGTATTTTCTATTATGATTTTATTGAAAGGCTTTTTTATGCCTTTAGCATGAAACACTTCTGCATCCATGATTCATAGATTTGGTCTTTTTATAGTGTCCCTAGATCTTATATTCTTGTATATTTTCTTTGTAACTGAATTTTCCAAGTCATCCACCTTGTTCATTGTACTCATACAATTTCAGAGGTTTCAGTCTATTGTGGCAGAGAAGGGCAAAGTGCAGGAAAGCTGCTCATTTTCGAAGTAGCTAGGATACAAGGAGAATGCCCACACCACACGCTCTCTTGTCTCTTGCTCTCAGTCTAGGACTCTAGTCTGTTGCGATAGTGCTAGCTATATTCACAGTGAGTTTTCACCTCAGCTAATGCTCTCCAGAAACTTCTCATAAATATCCAAAGGTATGCTTTACTAATCTAGGCACTTCTCAAGTCAAGTTGGCAATCCAGATTAGCCATCACAGGCTTTATCAGGATTGTTCTGCCTTTCTCGAATCTTATATAATAGAGTTATATAGTGGGTCAGCTTTCACATCTAGTTTCTTTGACTCAGAATAATGTTTTTTATAATTTATCCCTGCTGTTATACTCACCAGTATTAACTAAATCTAGCATGTGTGTGTGTGTGTGTATATATATATATATATAAGTATATATATGATTATATTATAATATAATCAAAACTATTTCTAGATTTTTGTCTTTATAAGTAAGGATGCTATGGCTATTCAGTGCCTTTTTTTTTCAATTTAAATTATTTGAGCAGTAGTATCCTATCATTGTGATTTTCTACTTGTCATTTATGTAAGTGATCAAAATGAGTGCACAAATATATTCTATCCATTTAAAAAGTGTCTTTTGTTGCTGATTGTTAAGTATGTGTGTGTTTATAAAATTATCTTTTAAAAACAACCCTTAGTCCTTTGACCTTTTGTTTTAAAATATCAACCACACAGCTGTAAGTCTTTGTTATTTTTCAGGTTGAGGTCTTTTTTATCTTTGTTTTGTTTTGTTTGAGATAGGGTCTCATGCTGCTGAGTCTGGCCTTAAAATCACTATATAGCTGAGAATGGCACTGAACTTTTGAACCCCCTACCTTTACATTCAGAGTATCAGAATTGTGGACATCTACCACTATGCCTAGTTTTATTTGGTTCTGGGGATCAATCCAGGGTTTCATGCAAGCATGCTACCAACTATGCTATCCCCCCCAGCCCACATGCTGTTTTTTACTACAGATTATGACCTTGTATAGCACAGTATATTTATAGAAATTATATTATGTTGTCTTTTCTTTCATCTCTTTTTAAAACTTAATTATGTTGGAAGTATAAATTCGATATTGCTGTACTAAGCAATTGTTTAAATATGTGTGATAGACAGCTACTCCAATGGTGTTCTATGGTGCCAAATCCCTGGTGTTCCTTTCACCATGTCACCTCTTTTGCCCTTGAACATGAGCTGGACTTCTGGACATGTATTTTAATAAATTGGATATAATAGAATAACAGGATCACATTCAAAGTTATGTATTTCAAAGACTATGAGTTTTGTCCTAGGTGCTCTCTCCTGTAGAGTGGCTGGTACGGCTTGGGGAGAAGTTTACATGAATGAACTTAGAGGCATTTTTTTCTAAATCAGCCAACAGCCATGTGAATGAACTTGAAAATGGATGCTCATTTAGACACTGTTTGTGAAAACCTCACAGTTCTATAGGCTGTAACCTCCTGAGGCTTGAGTTAGAACTACTTAACTAAGCTTCTTGACCAACAGAAGATGTGATATAATACTTTAAGGTTCTATAAGCTCCTGCAGCAACATATATCTAATACACATTACAAGAAAAAGATCTTAAACTAGAGGCCAGCTGAAACAGGCACAAGAAGCCAGTGGGAACTGACCAGCAGGATAAGATATTCACAGGTTCTGGGAATATGATTATTTTTACAGAAATCATTATTCTGCCTAAAACAGACATGTTCCCAAAATAACACTGTTTAAAATGATTTCAAGGAAAACCATTAATTTCTGCCAAGTCTGCATTTAGTTCTACACTTTGTTCTCTGTCTTTATGCAGGTTTAATGACTGTCCTGCCATCTCCATTCTGCTACTAAGCCTACCCAATCAATCTTATTCTTTCAGATATAATTTTCATCTCTAGAATTTCTATTTGATATATAATATATATAGATAACATTTACACACATTAGAGATAGATATGTTACATATAAAATTTCACTTCCTTTGTGGAGACATTGTATATTTTCCTTCATTACAATCATATTTTCCTTCATGCTGCCTTAAATTTTTTTGCTCATTAATGCTAATATCTTGGATGAGATAATAACTAATAACTTCAGAATAAGTCTTTTATATAGAAATGAGTCATATAAAGTCAATGTACAGAATGTGGCTATTATGTTGTAGAGGTTCTGAATTTTCCTAATTCTTCAGGAATGATGAATCTTTCTAAGCAGGTAATTATTGTGGTTGCCGGAGAATTCAAATTCTGTCTTAAATTGGAGAATAAATCTTGCTTCATTCATGTACCCTCTTCAGTAAGCTGATCTGAGTCTGGTTCTTGTGCAGGTGGTTAGGCCTAATACAGATTTGTGCCGAATTTATCCACAGAAAAGCTGTCTACTTCTTCCTTTCAGGATGCTGTACCCTCCCACTCTCAACCCCACCTTTTCAATGACTATAGTAGTACTGAGCTCTGTCCTTGGTCCTTAGGTTACAAAACTTGAATTTCCTAGTAGCTTTGACTGCTTTGCACAGAGCATATGGAAATTGAGCTCAGGGTAGAATTTTCTTTCCCCTTTCACATTTGTTGGCTCCTCTTCAGTATATGTATGCTCTGGGCCATTTTCCAAAAACCTTCTCCAGAAAGCTGTTTTACTATTTATCCTATACTTTAGTGTTATCTGTAAGATATAGTTATTTTTGGCATATGATCTTATTATTTATTTGTTAGGCTTTCTAAAAAATTATGAAGTTTATTTTAAAATTTTTAAAAATTAAAAAATAATTTCACAAGTAATATTCTAATTAGGCAACTCCAACATCAACAATGTTATTTATTTAATGAAAATAGTAATTACTATTAGCAATCAAGAAATATTACCCATAAACTGCTCGATAAATCATAAGAGATACTAGATCACTGTTACACAATATTTACTGAATATTTTCTAAGCTAAAGTAACCACTAGAGAACCCAATGATCAGGTACAAAGATAGCAACAGGTACAATCTTATATAAAAATAGACAGTGGAAGCTGGAGAGATGGCTCAGAGGTTAAGAGCACTGGCTGTTCTTCCAGAGAAGCCAGGTTCAATTCCCAGCAACCACATGGCAGATCACAGCTGTCTCTAACTCCAGTTATAGGGGATCCTACACCCTTGTACAGACAAAACACCAATGAACATGAAATAGAAATGAATTAATTTTTTTAAAAAAGTAAGCATGATTACTGTGTTCTACTTACCTTTCACATTCCTAAGATCAGTAGATGGGTTAGTAAGTTTGTCACCTTAACTCTTTAATTTATATTAAGAATGAGTTTTCATTTTGTTAGGATTGGAGTAAAAGGCTGGGTTAAAGGACAGAATACTTGAACTATAAGTTCATTCTTTTCCTTCTTTATCCCCAGATGTGTTTACTGTATAAATAGTGGTTGTAAAAAGAAATTATTAGCATGAATCAGGATTATAGTTAATTACTACAAATTTGCCTAAATTTGCCTTAAATTTTTGATAATGGTTGCTTGGTTCTGAAGAAGGCTAAACAAGTGTTGAAGAGTGTGACTAATGGTGTTTCCTTTGCCAAGCATGGAGGAAGGGTACTTTTTGATGTGTATCTGTTACTATTTTTGACC
Organism: Rhynchomys soricoides; assembly: GCA_019843965.1. Classification (NCBI taxonomy): domain Eukaryota; kingdom Metazoa; phylum Chordata; class Mammalia; order Rodentia; family Muridae; genus Rhynchomys; species Rhynchomys soricoides. Next base: position 21,837,495 of record JADRCH010000009.1, read on the forward strand.
TCAAATCTTGGGTTCCCTGCCTTTGCTCAGAGGGTCATCCAACAGTTTAAATTACACTCCTGCTAGACATAGTTTTGAAGACACTAATTACATATCAAGTTACACATTTAATTAAGACATTACTCATTTTTATATAACTAGGTGTGTAATAAGGTCAAATATGCACAGAAAACTAGATAATAGTAAAACTTAGTTTTAAATGTCTTCTCACCTGAGGTGATCATTGCACACTATTTCTTTTCCCCTGCCCCATTATTGCATTGATAAAATGAGAAATCCCTTCCCAAGCAAGGCCAGTTCTGTTAATGAAGCAGGTAAAGAAAACAAACAGTGTCCCATGGCAACACCCAACCATTTTGAAGCAGCCAGCACAACTCTCCTACTTAGTAGTGCTGTCAAGGTGATAACCTTCACTATATGAAACTTGTTTTAAACAACCTAGCACACACCCTTTAATCCCAACAAAAAGGAGAAGGAGGAGGAGGGAGGAGGAAGGAGGAGGAAACGGCAGCGGCAGCAGCAGCAGCAGCAAGTGGACTTCTGGGAGTTCGAGGTCAGCCTGACATGTCACCCTAGAAAGCACTCCCACCCCAATGTGAAGTTAAAGAGACTATTTCTCATCAGAAGTTCCACCAAGATAGCAGTCATGGTCACCTGCTACGCCCTGCTGCTGCAAGGAGGCCACCCCCACACCAAGTCGCCTCAAATAGCAGCCTGCACCTTGAGCCATTGCTCAGGATCCTAGTCCTCATCTCCCACCAGCAAATCCTCTCCTCACTTCAGGCTTCTAAATCCTCCTCATCTCATCCTGCTCAGCTCACCCTCTCTCATGTCCTCCATTTTTCCTTGCCAAACACCCTCAAATCCTCTTCTCACACCCTGTATCTTGATCTCTTCACCTAATGACTCCCAAATCCTTCAGCTTCTATCTTCCATTCTCCTCACACCCCTATTTGTCTTCCCTTCGCCCATTTCTCCTCACCCCATTCCACCTCACAGTCACTTCTCACCCCCATTTCTCCTCACACTCATTTCTCCTCACCCCCATTTCTCCTCACCCCCATTTCTCCTC
>JADRCH010000009.1:21838666-21938666 GCA_019843965.1 Rhynchomys soricoides
CATTTCTCCTCACCCCCATTTCTCCTCACCCCCATTTCTCCTCACCCCCATTTCTCCCCACACTCATTTCTCCTCACCCCTATTTCTCCTCACTCATTTCTCCTCACACCCACTTTTCATAACTCTGTTTCTCTTCACCCCTATTTCTCCTCAACCCCATTTCTCCTGGCCTCCCACCGGGCGTCACACCACAACCTGGGGGTAGTCCCCTCGCCTTTTCTAGCGAGCGTGGCCGGGACACTCACGCGAAGAAGGGGTCGTCCTCAAAACTGCTGTTAAGCATCCGGAACATCGTGGCTCCGCGGCGGGCGGCGGTCGCGGGTGGAAATGGACTCAGCTCGCCGCTCCGCCACCGGCCTGCTTCCCGCTAGCTTCGCGCGTCTGCCGGCGGCAATCGCCGCGCCCGCGACTAGGGAGGGGCCTGACGCATGGACGCTTGCCCATTGGCCATGGCTTTGTGACGTCACTAAGGTGAGGCAGGAGAAGAGGGAAGGACGTTGCGCGGCTGCTATAGCAACCGAGGTAAACACACTGGAGGCAAGAAGTTTATTTCTTCTTCTGTGAAATAAAGTGTGAAAGGAGGCTCCTTCAGCGAGGCTCCTGAGATACAACTTGGTCTTGGAGCTACCGGAACCAAAACCCAGCTGTGAATGACCTTGGCCAAATCGTCCTTAATCCCGACAATTCTCTGGTAGCTGGTCAAATAATGAAAAACAGGTCTGGAGAACAATTAACAAGTGCTGCATTCACTTCTTGAAGGTAACAAGATGCAGCCTATGAGATTTCAAAAACAAAACAGACACAGTTTTCTGTAATTCTAAAACTCAAAGCAGTGTCTCCAAATACACAAATAACATCTAGAAGTAGGATCTAATACACAAAAGAAAGAGAAAAAGAAAAAAAGAAAAATGAAATTGCTCCATTTCAAGGATCAGATCGAATATCACCTTCTCAATGTTCTTAACAAGCAGAATTTGGGCACAAGATTTGAAGCAAGCAGCCATATCTAGCTAAAATAATATTTCTAGAATTTCCATTACTGTATAACAGAACCTCCTATTTATAGTAAGAAAACTGGTTTCCCTCTTAAAGCAGTGCAGTATCTCAATGACAAGCCCAAACATTTTAAGTGATCTTCAAGAAATAGTATCGGCCAGGCAGTGGTGGCGCACGCCTTTAATCCCAGCACTCGGGAGGCAGAGGCAGGCGGATTTCTGAGTTCAAGGCCAGCCTGGTCTACAGAGTGAGTTCCAGGACAGCCAGGGCTACACAGAGAAACCCTGTCTCGAAAAACCAGGAAAAAAAAAGAAAGAAAGAAAGAAAGAAAGAAAGAAAGAAAGAAAGAAAGAGAGAAATAGTATCGGTAAGATTGGGGTGTGGTGTGACGGAGGAAGGGGGCAACTGGGAGATTTTATTCAATTATTGGGGTTTCAAAAGAACTATAAACTATAAACTCCTTCCAAGAGCTGGAGACCGAGAGGAGAGAAGGAGAAATATGAGGAAAATGACAAGGAAGGAAGAAGAAGCATCTTGCACACACCCCCTCAATTCACCTGTCCCCACATTCTCTAGGGAGTTTCCTTGGGGAGTTGGAGGGGTGTCCATGGCTCCTTGGGGCCCTGTGGAAGACATATGGCATGCTGCCGCTGGGAAGAAGTGGCCAGGACCTGATATGGAAGTGGCAGAAGTGCTCAGGGTTATTTTTGGGAGCTGGAAATGTAATCCTTTGAACCCCTCCTCCTCCCCCCATTTCACCAGGTTTCTCTGGGCATCCTGCTCCCCTGAGAGGATTGGTTTGAAGCAGGGCCAACTTCACAATCTAAAATGACACAGCCCTTCCAGGAAATAAATAGGCTATTTTAACCCTCCTCTGGCCTCAGCACAATGCTCAGAGAGCATGCATGGGTCAGAGCACTTGTAATCTAACTCCATGGCAAAACTGTCTGTACAACACCTGAAATTAGTTTCTGTTTGGCACAAAGCAAATGTTAAAGAGACTATACCTAAAAAACAAAAAACATAAAATGAATATAGACAGTAGTATGACAATAATATTAAAGCACTTTTGCATTGAGTCAAAATAAGGAAAATAGTGAGAAAAAGTTCCATCTTGTTGCATGGAACTTTTCTCAGAGCCACACTATTAAGACAAACATGAAACATTTAGTCCAAAGCCAGACTGGTAGAGGGTCACCTAGAGCATATGAAAGCAGTGCAGACATTCAGTATAATGCCTTTTTTAAAGGTGGTAGAAGAAAAAGATCTGGAGCTAATGAGGCCACGACACCAATTTTAAGTAGACAGAAAAGAAGGGGCGCAGTCAGGAGAGGATGAGCACCCCACTAAGGAAGCACTAGAGGTGTAGAGCAGGCAGAGAGGAGAGGGTCTTGGCACTGGCTGCAAGCACAGTTATAATAACTTATTTGTGAAGCCCTCCTGTCGTTTATAGTGTGTGAGGGCAGGTTAGGAATAAGAAGGTAGTTCCGTGCTCACTGAAAACTTGAGAGGACAGGAGTGAGTGTGCGGTCATAAATAGGGGAGACCACATAGTCTTTACGGAGAACATGAATTTGAGCTAGATATCTTCTTGAACTTTCCAGGCCAGTACAAAGGTACTTGAAATCACATCACTTGAAATTCACCTTTAGAGAGTAAAATCATAAGCTTTATTTATCAGGATAATAGTTTTCATGTATTTCTTCTTATGTTCCAAGCATTACCCTAAGTGTTTTCAAATATACGTTCTCAGTTAAACCTTCCCACCCCACATGCGCTCGGATGTTTATCCTTTATTATACTCGAAAACACAGACGCCCAGAGAAATGACGGTCCACTTTAAACTGAGATCTATCCTGCTGCAAGGCTTACATTCTCTGCTCCATCCTACTTTGCCTCCCTGTGGCATTTTAAAAGGATCAGGTACATTTGTGTGGTAAATTACATATTCACACATGTGGTCTCTAGCCATACCGTGGCTTATGTTTCCTTTAGAAGAACACTGACTAAGTCAAGAAAAGACTCCCAGAGACAACGCATGAAATACAACCAATTCTGCAACTCTACCAATAACGCCAATAGTTCAAAAGGTCAGTGAAATTTATACCCATTAACTCACCGGTTACTTAAGAAGGATCGATTACATCTCAGACACTATTGTAGCCGTTTAGGATACAAAATTCTCTGGCCTATTGGACATGCATTAGATCACATGTCAAAGATTCTACAAACCCTCAGTTACAGCACCTTATAAATTTCAATATATTTCTACTAGCTCAAGTGCCCAAGAAAGAAGAAATCAATAGGCCTTTGAATGCTAGAATTATGCTTTTTTGTAGTTCTCCAGACTCCTGAGTTTTAAACTGTCATAAACATCTTCATTACTGTGGATTTCAGTGCCCCCAAGGACTTTGTACCCTTGTCTCATTATCGACTATATATCCACAGTAATAGACGTTGTCCTGGTGAGTTTTACTGTCAACTTGATACAAGCCAGATTCACTTGGGAAAAGGGAACCTGAGTTGAAGTGTCGGTTCATTCAGATTGGCCTGTGACCAGGTCTTGGAGGAATTGTTTTGGTTGATGATAGATGTGAGATAGCCTAGACCACTGAGGGCAGCACCACCCCTAGATATCTGAGTCTGGGCCATATAAGAAAGCAAGTGAAAAAGCAAGCCAGAAAGTGAGTAAGCCAGCAAGCAGCACTCCCCCATGACCTTTGCTTGTGTTCCTGCTTCCAGGTTCCTGTCTTGAGCTCTTTCTGGGACTTCCTCAGGAACTACCTGTTACCTGGCAGCATAAACAGAAACAAACCCCATTCCACAAATTGCGGTTGACTGTGGTGTTTATCACAGAAACAGAATGAAATTAGGACAGGTGTGTTCTGAAGATGAGATATGATTTGTCATGTGACAACCCTGGAAGGAAACACAGACCATGGAGTAATTGGTATCTGTAAACACTGCCAAGTTACAGCGATCAGAGTATTTCTTTTTAAAATATTTTTTCATTTTATTTATACGAGTACACTGTAGCTGTCTTCAGACACACCAGAAAAGGGCATCGAATCCCATTACAGATGGCTGTGAGCCACCATGTGGTTGCTGGGAATTGAACTCAGGACCTCTAGAAGAGTAGTCAGTGCTCTTAACCGCTGAGCCATCTCTCCAGCTCATGAAAGTATTTTTAATGCCCCAGAGAATTTCCTCATGCTACTTTCTAGCTGCACCACTCAGAGTAAGTAGTATTTTGAGATTTGTTTCTTTCTTGAACCTACCCCTGTTGGACCTCGTAGTGGCACTTTAGTCTTTCTCACTGTGTATAGTCACCCATCTACCATTAAAAAGTTTTGGATTATTCCTCAATTTGGCTTTTAAAATTAAGGCTATGCTTGTATGTTTTAAAAATCAATGTTCTGTTATTCTTAGGTTTTTATTCTCATTGAGATTCTGAAAACTTTTTTCTCAAGGCAATTCATGAAGTGAAGTATTTTCCTATTGATTTGGCACAATAAATTTGTTAATGGTTTGTGTCTCTAGAGGTAAACTGAAGTTTACAGAAATAAAGGACAAAAGCTATCCATGCTCAGGATTCTACAAGATTAAATGGTTGATCAAACTTGGTGACAAGACTGTTGCAGAGAGCCAAGCTATCTTGGGTTCTTTTTAATCCCTTTAATAATAATGTATTGCCCATCTCCGTTTTCTTTTGACTATCAAAACTTTTAAATATATTTAATGACTTCCATCAATCCAATAGCCAAGAATACCATCTGATAGCATCTGAAAACCATAGCAAAATTTTCTCAGCTTGGCTACAACTTGCTTACTTATAGTATTAGGTAAATGCCTTCGTTTGTGACTTTTTCTGTATTTAATAATAGCTCCTTCAGTAGCTTTTGTAGTGGGGCATCTTATTTGTGGCAACCTGAATCTCTTTTACTTTAGTCACTCATGGAAGTTACCTCTTATCCCTTTCGCAGTGAGATCTGTGTTGTGCACTGACATAGTGAAGACTACTTTAAATTAAAAAAGAAACTAGAATTATGGAACCAAAATGATGGAAAAGTAGAAAAAATTCCTCAGAAAATAGTACTGAGGTCATCTGTTCTCAGGAGTTGTTTTAATTCAGGCTATCTAAAGGGTTATTTGGAGAGTTATTTTTAAATCCTTGATTTGGTTGGAGAGAATCCAAACTAGGGGCCCCACTGGCAAGACATCTGCCAGTCACTGTAAGGCCACACAACGTTCAGTGTTGTATGATATGTACTTCAGGGGTGTGTGTGTGTGTGTGTGTGTGTGTGTGTGTGTGTGTGCGAGCTCCCTTTCCTTTCCTTTTCCCCTTTCATTTCCTCTTCCCTTCTAATTAGATCACCTACACACATGTATGTGTATGCATGTTAAAATCTGGAATCCACATGTGAAAGAACCTGAAAAGTCTTTACAAGTCTAGGTTACTTAAGAAAAGCTAGAACCTCCTATAATCAATGCACATTAAGTCACAGAGCCCGTCACTGTTTCACAGGGGAAACAGGCTGTTGTAGATAAAAAAGTTTTCCTACAGTACTATTGCTAGGGTAGAGTTGGGGCTGGAAGGTTGGCGTTGATGCTGCAGGATCTGAGGCTTAAGCCACACCAACCAACCAAACAAAAAAATTCATTGAGCTGTCCCCTCAACTGTCCTTGGGGGCAGAGTGAAAAATCACAGATTGGAGCCAGTCAAATAATAAATGCGAGGGACGTGAACTACAGAAAATGACAATGGAATTAACAATCAAAATAACAACCAACTTTATTGAGTTTCTGCTGTGTGCTGGCCACAGCATTAATGCTCAAAAGATCAAAAGAGTTAAACACTATTATGCCTATTGCATAAGAGCCAGCTAAGGGTCAGAGCAGAGAAACCACTTGTTAAGGTCACACAGTCTGCTGAGAACCACCACTCCAGTCACCATGATGTGGCCTACAGCTTGCTGCAGGTGGCTGGCTTCCAGATGAAGGGGCATCTCTACTGTACAGTGCTCAGATGTCCCCCCCAGAGATTCATGCCCACTGATAACATGGATTTTACATGAATTCTCTTAATTTTTTTAAAGTAACAACTAATTAAAAACAAAATTACCTCTGAGCAGGCCACAGAAAACAAGCCCGTGGGCTGAATTCAGCCGAAGGCTGCAAGCTTGTGATCCAGTTACTGAGAGTGTGTTTTTCATGGCAGGAGAGAGACACATGAGCCCCATAAGATCTACACACTGGCTTCTGCACATAACTCTAAACTAGATGGTTGGCAAATCATGTGTTGGCAGAGTTATGATGTCCCCTGGCCTCTGGCATGAAGCCCTTGTCAGTGGACACCAGTCCCTAGCCATGTCACCAAGGTCCAGATTTTAAAATGTCAGGGTCACAAAGCAGTGTTTTCACTTCAGCAGGACTAATTTTCACCTGGATCACAAGAGCTTGGTTCAAGTTTGTCAGGTTCAGTATATTCAATTTCTTGTAAAATTCATCCTGGTAACTTTTAAATCAGATTGAAAGTATATCAGCCTAAAATGCTTGCGTTTCAAATATTTTTCTAGATCGCCTTGTACTATAGTTTTGGCAAAAGAATTCTATTGATGTCAGAATAAAGAATAAACACAGCAATCTGCAAATAAAACTGTCTACATCTAAGATTTTACCCTCTCAACCAATTCTTTTCTTTTTGTGACACTGGGGATCAAACCCCAGGCCTTACATCTGCTATACAAGTATTGATGTTTCTCCCCTGAAGACTTTAAAAATCCTTCCTTCTTTTATTTATGTATTGCAATACTGGAGATTGAGGCTCAGGACTCACGTGGTAGGCCAGGCATATTATGTATTCATTATCCACGTGTCTATTAGTAACTTATACAAAAGTAATCAGAAGAGGCCAGAACAAAATCATCAGAGTTAACCATTATACTGGGCTTGAAATCAGAGCCAACAATTAGGTGGCGGATTTGAAAGTGGGTCTTAGCCAAACTTTATAGTTTGTGTATTTGCCTCCCTTTGACTTCTTACCTTCCTGTTTATACTCTTTCTTTTCCCTGAATTTTTTCTTCTGATTTAATGAACTTTGTGTTTTATCTAGATTTATCCTGGGAATTTTGATAACACACCTGAAGCTTTTCTAGAGCGAAGACTGGTAGGTTTACATACAGAAAGCAATAAGGTAGCTGCTGTTAATTTGATGGCAGTGTTGAGATATTGGCCTCTGTCTGAGAACAAACTCATTAAGGGATACTTGCTGACATGATGAAGTGCCAGTGAAGATCTCAGAGTGATGTCTGTAATTGCCCAGGCCTTTTTTTACATTAGGTATCTGCATGAATTATAACTCTTCAGTGAAGATAAAAAGGCTTCTGCAAGAAATTGCCCCAGTGCTGTACGGGCTGTCAGACTGGAGGGCATCTCAAATGAGATTAATGATGTCAGCACTAATATAAGAAGATTTAGCATAACCAAGATTATGGCTTCTGCAGAGACCTGCCAGCACTCATTTATTTTGAATAAATATTATTTTTAATTAAAGTCCTAGGGTGGGTTATTCCTGAAATAATGAGATCTACAGTGATTTCCTTTGGGAATTAATTTTCTCTTTTAATTCACAGTCATTTTGGTGGTTATGGCTCAGAGAGTCTTACTCATGACAGTCAGCTTTGTAGAACATGCTGATTTTCAGCTAAAGACACTAAATAACCTATTGTTTGTTATAATAAGGTCCTCTCATTTTCTAACTGTATTTATTGTTTTGTTCAAGCACATTTGCAAGGTACTGCCCATAGATGTCTATGGTGAGTCTGCTTTGTAAAATAAGACAAATACTCATGAGAAAAAAATTGCCTTTGAAATCAAAATGACTGTGAACATAAAACAGAGAATTGTATTATCCTATACTTTTATTGGCTTTAATTTTTTGAGTATTATGTTAAATATTTTACACATATAAATTCCCATTCACATAGGAACTTGACATGATGGAAAATCTCAATTGCCTTTTTTAGATCTTGAAACTGAGGAGCTTGAAACAGTGAATCTGAGCTCTCCAGCTCAAGTTCAGAACATCAGGCCGGCAGCTTCTCTACCAATAGTAGCAATTGCCCAACACAAAGCTGACTGTCTTAGTCAGTGTTCTATTGCTATGAAGAGACAGCATGACCACAGCAACTGTTCTGAAAGAAAGCATTTTACTGGGCTTGTTTGCAGTTTCAAAAGCTTAGTCCATTTTAATCAGGGCAGGCAACACGGCAGCACAGGAGCAGAGGAGGTGCTGCAGAAGTAGCTAAGAGCTCTACATCTGGGTCCATAGATAGCGGGGGTGGGGGGTGGGTAGGTGGGGGAGCCCCTGGGCCTGGCTTGGGCCCTTCAAATCTCAAAGCTCATCCCCCAGTGTCATGTTCCCTCCAACAAGGCCACACCTCTTAATCCATTCAAATAATGCCGCTCTCTGGTGACCTAATCTATGAGCCTTTGGGGGGAATTCTTATTTAAACTGTCATACCAACCTTCATATAATATAGTATTCATCAGTGCATGGTTTAACCAGATTTTCTGTGACTCAGTGGAGGTAGTGTTTTATTATCGCATTGCAAAGCCCAAACATTGTGCTATAAAACAATCACATTATTAGCATCATAAATTCTGTGGGTGAAGAACTTAAACAGACATGTCATAATGCTTGTGTTAGGACCTCATTGGGAAGACTATGTGACTGGAGGCGTCTATACTTGAATAGCTAATGGTTGACACAGGTTTAGAGCTAGAAACTCAGTTGAGACTATTACCTAGGTAACAACAAGTGTATTCTATGGAAGCTTGGCTTTGTCAGATTATGCTGGGTCCAGTAGTTGGTCATCTTCTGTTGCTTCTCAAGTGTTGTAAGCATGAGTGTTATTGGAAGATTAGGCATAAGCATACACCTTTCTGAACTTGCTGGCGGTGTGGTATGATGCTGTGTCACCTCCCACGTAATCTGCTGACTGCAAGCAAGTCATAGGGACAGATAAATGTTCAGAGTCATGACAAATTTGCAGACATGTTTTAAAGCCATCACAGAGAGAAACAAAGGCTACTATAAACTGCTTCCTGTGAATGGTTGGTGGTCGGGGCTTCTAGCTTTCTCTTTTGTTAAATCCCCTTTTTGTCCAGTTACTTCCTGTTCATACATTGGTTTTTCAGACATATAAGTAGGGGATGCTCCAGCAGTTGCGCCCTGATTCTAGAGCTGGCTACCTTGGTAAGTTGGCCAGGGAATCTTTCTCCTCAGGGTGCAGAGAGCAAGACAGAGTCTCCTATTTCCCTTCTGTTATTTGAGGACCAACTGCAGGCTAAAACAAAATAGCAACAATGAAACCCCACTGGATTTGGTTTTTCATTTGCATGAGAGCCTACATCTGGGTAATTCAATAGTAATTTAAAACGGCTGTTGACAGAGAGCCCCTGCTAGGGGAGACAGAAAACATGCAGCAAAGATTGCTTAGAAAACGTAGAACTGAAATGAGTACTTTCCATGCGTTGAATATATGATGAACGATCAGTCCCTTTTGTTTTTTCTTTGAAAAGAGAGAAAGGTTAGTTAAGATACCAAATTATTTAAGCTGTCAAGCTGGACAGAAACCAGAATTAAATTGATAATGTTGTGCCTCCTTTTGTCTAGGCCTTCATCCCATCAATATACAACTTCATGACAGAGTCAAGCTGAAACCTCCAAGCCAGACTTTCTCCATGAGATATTTTCAGTTTCAAAGAATTACTCTAACTGGCTGGGGCTGGCGTGGGATAAAGAGCTGTAGAGCATGGGTGGTTAGCAGTTCTCAGGTTTAAATGTTACTCACTTTACATGTGAAATGTTTATGTCTAAGGCCACTGTTATTAATATAACTTCACTGGAAGGAGCTTGGCTAGCATCTGGGAGAAGGATGTCTAGTGCTGGGAGAAGGATGAAGCCATCCAGTACCCTTCCATGAAGCTTTTTTTTTCTCACATGAGCAGAAATATAAATAGATATATTGCATAGCTAAGGTTCTTTTTTGATAAAATTTTGCTTATGATTTTTTGACGTAAAACACAGCTTTTGCTTGAAAGAAAATATGAGCCAAAGATGAACCACATTCAAGTTCCTGTGAAAAATGTTCTTTATCATGGAAGAGGTCATGTGAACTTCTACAGTCATAAAGCCAAAGAAAGAAATCAGTGCGTCTTGGGGTTCTATTGCTGTGAAGAGATTTTATGACCAAATAAACTCTTATAAAAGATATCATTTCATTTCAGATTCATGGTTCCAGAGAGTACTTGAATTCATGACCATCCAGGCAGGAAACTGATAGGTATGGTGCTGGAGCAGTAGCTTTTGATCTGCAGGCAGCAGGCAGAGAAAGACTAACACTGGGCCTACTGTGGGGTTTTGAAACCTTAAAGCCTACGCCTAGTGACACACCTTCCTCCAAAAGGCCACCTTCCTCCAAAAGGCCACACCTCACTCAACAAGGCTACATCTCCGAATCCTGCAAAACAGTTCTACTATCTGGAGACCATGCATTCAAACATATGAGCCAGTGGGGCCATTCTCATTCAAACTAACTTTGTGGAGTATCAGGAAGGCCAGGTAGAGCCAAGGGGAAACCTCTGAATGGATTCCAGAAGTTACCATATAGTGTTCTTAGCTTAATCAGTGGAAGCTAGCTTTCTGATAAGCTTAATGCTACATTCTAGGTTTAACTTTGTGGCTATGAGATTGTTAGGTGAGATACAGAGGTTGATGGCAAAAGGCTCTGATGTTAGCCCAAGGTAAACTTGGCTCTTGATCTGCAATATTCCATCTTCCTATAATCAGTATAATCTCAGTGCTTTAGTTTTTTGTAGGATCTTCGATATAAATGTGTCTTAAAAGATCTTGGCTTTTTGAGACTTCATAATTTATCAGGGCAATTTCTGCTATGAATGAGCTGGAATGTGGTTGTCCATTGGGGCTTGGATATTTAATATCCCCAGTGTAATTGCAAAGGCAGGACTTTTAGGAAGTGATTGGCTCATGAAGGCTCTAACCTAAATCCTTTGGTTTAGTTCACAAATGGCTTCATAATCTGATGGCCTTTTTGGAGGATGGTAGAAACAGAGATATGGCATTTGGCTAGAGGAAATAGGTCAGTGAAGGAGCTCTCTTGAAGGCAGACCTTCACCCTCTTTTTTGCCTATTTTCCACAAAGTGAGTTCTCTCCTTTCACCATGTTCAGACGGGGATCAAACTTAGGTTGGAGGTTTAATGGTAGTATTCCTACAAACCAACCCATACAATTGTGTCAAGAGTAATAATACTTTAATACATAATTTCCAATTTTACATTATTTTAAAAAGCTATTTCCTTTATACAAAGCTAGCAAATGAGTAGATTTGTTGCTACCTGGAATACTTTCATTAGCTTGTTTATCTAAAATACATTGATAAACATTGAGAACTTTGATGAGCATGCAGAGTCTAGCAAGATGGCAGGCAATCATTTAATTTACAAGGTTCATTTTAGAACTGAAATCCACTATTTCACTTCTATTGATCTATACTGTCTTTGTTATTACAAAAAGGACAGAAATTTTGTCACAGATTGTATTTTTATATTACCCCTCTTTAAAGATCTCATGTTAAATATTCCCAATGGAATTAGGAATCAGTTGAACAATGTTTCTTGGAAATTATATCACAGTTACTGTAAAGTAAAAATACTTATGGCTGTGGTGAACAATAACATATTTGCCAGTCACTTCCTCATTGTCAACTGCAAAAGTATGCTGGAACTTCCTGCATAAGTGTCTCCGCAAAAGTGGGCCACAGGATGTAGGATAGACAAGCACAGGCATGGAGAACAGGTGCTAAAGTGAACATAAGTGTCTCCTTGAAGGGTCAGGTGCTCTTGATAGAGAGCTACTAATTGACACATGGCTCATGTTCTATGATACATTTATAAAACTTTTTTTATGAAAAGCAGCAAAGCATGATATAGATGACCTATTTTTCACCTTATACCAGTAGACATTCGTTATTCAAACACACAGCATTTTGAAAGACAAACATTATTTTTCCAACTTTTTATTTATTCTTTTTGAGTTTCACATCCTGCACCCCAGTCCCACTATCTCCCCACCCCTTCAGATCCATCTTCTGTCTTTGCAACCTCTCCCCATCCAAATAAAAAATAAAACAAAGCATAGAAAACATCATGGAAGATGTCAGTGTATCCCACAGTATCCCTCTGTCTATACATCTTCACTTGCAAATGTTCACTGCAGAGTCATTGGTCTGGTTCTAGGCTTGTGGCTTCTGTGACATTATCAATATTGGATTCTCACAGGGACTCCTGGTTAGCCTGTCGTTGTCCTGTGTCATGGAGATCCTGCAGCTTTGGACCAGCAGGACTAGCCCTTTCATGTACTCCAACAGTTTACAGATGATGTAGATTTTGGGTTGAGCCAACTCAACCCCCTGGATCTGGATCTGGGTGGTAGCTGAGCTGGTCAGCCCACCAACTCTCCCTCATGTGCAGCACCAGGACAAGCTCTGCAGCACCTCACCTGGGCAGCACAATAGAGACACTCTGCGGGAACTGTTAAAAAGTTAACAATTCTAAGACTCATCTTCTCCAGGCCAAGGAGAATTACTTTAGCAACAAAAAGTAGAAATAAATGATCTATCCATAGAATTTATTAAGAAAACATAACAAAACCCAAACAAATTCAAACAAACAACACACCCCCCCAACACCACCCCACCTGTCTTTAGTATAAGTACTTAAGTCACTGCCCTGGTTTTTGGAAAACATGATTTTTTAAAAATTCCATTTAAAAAATCCATTATTTTTAACCTGGAGAGAGACACAGTTGTGAATTTTTCTCAAGACATGAGGACTTGGCAACTCATTATTGAAGGGCTTCTGAAAGCAGGCTTCCATTCTGTGAGGTTCGTCTGAGTACTATGCACAGGGTGCTAAGGTCAGCTCAGTTCACCTCTCTGAGAACTGTACTGCTATCATTTTGCAGCTCCTCTCAAAGACCTAAAAATAAAGTGGGACACTTGTTGAGTTTAAAGTGTTGTCTTACTACATTGGCGAGCTTTTCTTTTTTGAAAATTGATCTGCTCTTTGGAAGGAGAGGCACACACAGGAGGTAAGAGGCAGACCCTGAATGATCACATACACATTATGTGATTCATCCACAGAATTTGCTAAAAACCAAAACAAAGCAAAACCAAAGTAACAAACAAACAAAAAAAAAACATATACTCTTCTTTACTATAATCACTCAATTCATCATGCTAGTATTTGGAAAACATTTGTGCTTTTAAAAAATTCAATGTAGAATACGCAATGAAAAGTAGACTTTAATGAGATCCTTGCTACTGCCAGTAGACGCTAATCCAGAAGAGAAGGTACCACATATCTTTTACTTCATTGGAGCCAAACTCCCATAGGGTTAGATATTTGTTCCCTTGGAGATACAAATTGGAGAAAACAGACTAAATTGGTTGTAAAATTAGTTTAATTTTTATACTTGTTCCAAAGAGCTTGAACATTTATTTTATTGTGCTTACTGTCTATTTTTGGTGCTGAGGCTTAAATTCACAGGTTTTACTCTACCACTAATACTAAGATGGTTAATCTAATTGTCATTTTAACTGGATGGAGACATGTCAAGAAAATTACTGAATTATAGCTCTGTGTCTGGGCATATATCCAGAAAGGATTAACTGAGGGAAGACTTTTCTGAATGTGATGGACATCCCACAGGCTAAGTGAACAGAATGGTCTAAAACAGAGGTTGTCTACCTGTGGGTCTCCAAAAATATTTACATTACAATTCTTAACAGCATCAAAATTACAGTTATGAAGTTATAAAGTAGCAACAAGATAATTTTATGGTTGGGGGGTCACAACACGAGAAGCTGTATTAAAGGGTTGCAGCATCAGGAAGGTTGAGAAGCACTGGTCTAAGAGGTAAGGAGAAGGCCTTGCCAGCACAGATGTGCACTCTGCTTCCTGCTAACTGTCAGATAAGCTGCTCTGCCATGCTTTCCTGTCATGATGGACTGAAACCTTCAAAACCAGGAGTCAAAAATAAGTCCTTCATTCTGCAAATTGTTTTTCTAGCAACAAGAAACTAACATGAATACCCTATCCCCAACTGAGAAATTTAAATAACCAGACAGCTAAAAGATTTGTTTGAAATGAGAAAATTCTTAATAAAAACAACATTGTGATCTCTGTGTCAAACACTGGGCCAAATTCTGGGGTAAAATGATAGTAAAAATAGTTTTGAAACATGTGTGGACATTTTATTTGGTTAAAAAAATAAAAGACCACTACTACTTGGTGCTGCTTTCAAAGTTCATCTTCATGGCAAAGGGGTAAGACACCAAACTTCAGTATTTGGTATCTGTATTCCCACCCTTTGTTTTTTTTGGGGGGAAGGGGTCAATGCAGGGTTTCTCTGTGTATCCTTGGCCATCCTGGAAGTAACTCACTCTGTAGACCAGGCTGGCCTTGAAGTCAGAGTTCTGTTTGCCTCTGCCTCCAGAGAGCTGGGATGGAAGGCTGCACCACCACCTCACAGCCGTCTATCTCTGTTTTAGTCTAGATCTCTTGTAAAGCTTCACGGTTTCTTACGAAGACAACACATTTTTTTGTAAGGGAGGTTTCAAGAGTAAGTTTTGTTAGGATGTTTTTTAACAGTTGTCTGGTCATTTCACCAGATTTTTGAGTGACATCCAAACCAATAATGCTGGGAATGACCCAACCACAGAATTGAGGAAGAGTCCAGTTTGATAGGCTGAGTAGCTATCAGAAGACTGAATCAGTGAGAGCAAGAGGGTCTAGCCTTCACAGCTGGCTAATTTTAGTTCAATTGTAAGGTCTTCCATGAAGCCTTCCTCATTTTTTTAAAATTAGGACTAATTTCTCTCTTTCTTTTTGTAACCCAGTCTTCTCTCCTGCCAGTGCGTGCTAGATATATTATTTATGTATCTGGGCTTTGTATCTAAGCCTTTTGAGGGTAGGATCCTCACTGATTCACCTTGTGTATGCCCCAAGGCTCTTACAATGTGCCAAGCATAAACTCAAAATAATATACATGAATAAGTTGGTACTTACGACCATGAAGTTTTACTCCTCAAATAAGCACATGGTAGGTTGGTCACTAGTGGAAACACAGGTAGGGTCTTCATGGTGTTTTCAAGGAAGCAGCAGGTCAGAGAAGGTTGATTGAGGATAGAGATTGGGCTACTGCCACCAACACCTCAAAGTACAAGGGAGTGAACATAAGCTGGGTGTAGCTTTTCTAACCAGTCCTCATGCAACTGCTTATTCTATATTTTATTAAAATGCCCTTATTGCACTTGAGGAATGGCTCAGTGGTTAAGGGCACTGACTGCTCTTCCAGGGGACCTGAGTTCAACTCCCAGCCACCACATGGCAGCTCAGAGCTGTCTGTGACTACAGTCCCATATGCAGACAAAACACCAATAATGCATAAAATAAATAAACGACCTTCATGTCAAAATGTGCACTTGACCAAAGTAATGTACTTTTCTGTAAACATTTGTGTTGCTATTTCCCTTACATCCGGAAAAAAAAAAAAAAGTCAAAGTAAGAAAGCCATTTACGAATGTTTTCACTTTACACACTAGGATGCTCAAACCAAGTAGGTAAATGACATGACCCAAAGCACTCTGTCCCTTGTCATCTGGGCCTTCTCATAACCACTGAGTGACAGAAATGGTGTTCTTGGTCTGTTCTGACAGTGTACCTTTGCATTAGCACTGATCATTTGCAACAAGTATGTTTCAAAGCACTTAAGGTCACCTCAAGCCAAGCTATTCTCATTAATCAAGCAACATGAAAGAGAAGGTTCTGTTTCACAGGCTCACTCTGTTGCCAGATTACAGATGGCAAAGGAGCATCATCGAGCTTGGGTTTGGCGATGTGTTTGACAGTGTTCTATGAAATCTCCTCATTAAATCTGCGTTGGCTTCTGTGGTGGTACTGTGGTTTTTAGAAAGAGACAGAAGGAAATAAAACTAGTGACAGATCAAAATGAAGGGAGGAGGCAGTCCCTGAGTTCTTTAGGACCAAGTTTATTTGCTTACTTAGAAAACAAAACAAAACTTTTATTTTTTTAATTTTCCACAAAAGATTCATCTTTGAGATGCAAATTCATTACAATTCAAGCCTCTGTATTTGGTGTACCTATCACTGAGAAACATAGGAGGAAGGTATACTATAAAGTAGATCACAGTATTTTCTTTCTTTTTTTTAATAAAGAATTATTTACTTTATTTTATGTATAGGAATACACAGAAGCTGCCTTCTGAAGAGGGCATCCAATCCCATTGCAGATGGTTGTGAGCCACCATGTGGTTCCTGGGAACTGAACTCAGGACCTCTGGAAGAGCAGTCAGTGCTCCTAACCGCTGAGCCGTCTCTCCACCCCCATCCTCCTCCCCATCACAGTATTTTCATCGCTGTACAGATGAACGAAGTGCGGAGGCTCCCTATGGCCCACTGATAGCCTATATCCTTTCCTAGACATATACTTCCGGATAGCATGAGAACACACTTACAGTTTACACATTATATACAGAATTAAAAAGCAAAATATTTGAGAAGATTAATCCCTCCTGAAATCACTACTGTGTTTCTACATTAACAACTACATGTACCTGCCTTCATACTGGGCATGTTTATTTGTAGAGCCGAGAAAAACAGCCTTTGCTAAGATCAAGAAAATGGATACATGAAAACAAACATTTTAAAAGAAACATTCTTTCTAGCACTTGCAACTAGTGTAAGATTCTTCCTTAACAGAGAAGAGAACTTCAGTAGCTCTAAAGTGTAAAAAAGGTGGAATCAAAATGACCTATGTATCACATCCCAGAGACTTCCCATGGCTGTGCCCTCCGCTCCCATCTTCAGAGAGTCAGTGTAAAAGTAAGCAGAGAAAAATGGGGAAAAATGTGTCTGTGCCAGGGGTTGACGTCCCGTTTTGCATAGCAAGGCCCAAAGCCCTTCTCTCTAGCATGTTTAGGATAGACTGCAGAGATGTCCGTGGCTTGTCCTCTAGAGAACGACATTCTACACACGGCCCAGCGGCTTCCTCAGCAGGGACAGACACTGCCTAAGCAGGAGTGCTGCAAGGCTCTTATTTCTCAGAAACTCTTTTTCCATCATGAGTATTGGGTCCATCACATACGTCTAGCACAGTCACTAAAGTCTGGATATGAAGTGTCTCCCAAAGGGCTCATGTTTAAAGCCTGGCTCTGTGCTGGCAGTGTTATCGAGAGGGTTCCTGGAGCATGAGGCTTGTTACTTCATTAATGGACTAAGCTATGAGCTTGGAGCTGGATAAGCTACCAGGAGATAGGGGACAGACTAGAGGTGGCTGGAGTATGTCTCTGACGGGTACACCATGGCCTTATCCCCTTCTTGTCTCTTTGCTTTCAGACAGCCATTAGTGAGTGGCTTTCCTGGGAGGTGGCCTCTTGTTGTGTTTCTGCCTGCCACAGGTCTACAAGCAGTGGAGGAGCTGACCATGGCCTGAAATTGCTCAAAGCATAAGACAAAATAAAATAAGCCTTTCCCCTGAAGTTAGGCTAGGTCTTCTGTCAGAGCAATGCACAATGATGACTAATACATTGGGCACGTGATTTCTATAGGAAAGGACTGTACCTAGACTGTACTGTCTAGTTACAGGTTTCAGAAGAACACATAATACAAACTGACCTCTAAGCAAAAACTATTCCTTTATTTAATTAACATTTTTTTCAAACAAGGCCTCACCACATAGTCTGAGGTGTCCCAGTACTTGCTGTGCAGTATAGACCTAGAGTTGAGACCCTCCCTCCTAAGCCTCCAAAGGATTAGGATTGTGTCCACACTTAACATAAAGCATGTTGCCTTCAAACCTAACATGGCCATTGCTTAGACCTTTTAGAGTACCCTTTACGATCCCTAAAAGCCTTAAGAAAGGTGAGCTAAGGGATTCAAGGAGGGTTTCCTATACACAGGAGATGACATCTCACACCCATACTAAATAATATAGCTCTTGTACATAAAATTATCCAGTAGTGGGTCAAAAACATGACTGTAAGGATTGTAATGAGAAACACTACTGAGTGTTCATTTATTTCAACACTGATATTTTTATTATTCGCTTTATTAACAGTGTTCATGCACTCAGACCTTTTATAACAGAGTCACTATTCACAATGTTAGATTCAAGTTACCAAATACTTAGTTGAACATGAGGGAAGAGATGAGATTTTATTTTATGTAATTGGCTAAAGTATTTTAAGAATGAAAGTTAATATTGGTATTTAAAAATCGAAATTTTCAAGGTTACTGTCAATCCAAGTGTAAGTCTCTTGCTTAAGCCACGGGACTGCCCATCAGTCTTTCTTGTCGGAGAGCAATTAATCTCTTGAACCACTTCTCTTCAGCTTCAGCTTTTTCAATAAATAACTACAGTGAAAGAAAGGAGAAGGAGAATGTTAGTGTGCCTCATCAGTAGCTCGCAGCTGATGTGACAGAACAGCATCACGCTGACAGAACACTCCCAGAGCAACAGTGTGCCCTCAACCCTCAATGCTTTCTCCACTGCTTAACCCCCCCCCACTGTGAGGCAAGAGCGTTCAGGAGTCTTTAAAGGGTTAACCTGACTGGCAACTTCACAGCCTACATCTGCAAGTTCCTTTCTGAGAAACATAGTCACGTCATTCTGCAAAGACATAGACTACTGTATTAGTGACAGGGTCACAGATAAAACACCAGAGTTGGGCTAGCATTAGAACTTGGACTGTATAAAACTTTCCCATTTCAGTTATAAAAAGAAAAACCATTTTCCAGTTTTGACCATTTTTTTCTTAAGTACAGAACAGTTTTGGAAGTCAGGAAACATGTTTACACAACACCAGATTAAAATAAAAAATTGCCCATTTGTAGCAAAGAGAAGCCGTGAAGCCTTTGTGGACAACTGCTTGGGTGACTCAGTGAGCAGACGCACGAGGTTTAAGGGTCTCACGTTTGGATGAGCTAGAGAATTGTCATCTTGGTACTTGATAGCCGTGGGGATGCTGTCAGGGTCTATTTCCTTTCCAGTGCTGGGTGGGTCAGCAGCTACTGATGCTGGTCCTGATGCTGGAGTCACATGCTTCACTTCACTTGGTTCTACTGACTGAAAACGCAACACATAGTAATCTGAGCATACCTACGTTTAGAAATCATGCTTCATAATATCTAATATTGAACAATAAATAATAGCTCTGCTTGGTCTCTTCTGAGATGATGGTCATCTCAAAAAGTTCCACATTACTGAATGGTAAAAGAATGTTACTCAAAGAAACAAATGTAAGTGTGAACAAAATTTTTAAAATTTCCTATGATTATGCTTTTCTTATGAAATCAGTGTTTAATCTTTTCTTCTGAAACATACGCATACGCATATATATATGCATAAACATAGATGCATATTCGGTGTTTAAATTATAATAGTAAAAAAGTTACATTCTACATCTAGGATTAATTGGCCTCAGGTATAAAGAAAAATCCAAAAGTTAATCTTTAAAATACATATCCATTCTTGTTAGCTATAATTCACATACCATACTATGGACTTTAGTATATCTACACAATTATACAACTGCTATCATGATCTATTTCAGAATATCTTTATTATTCCTTCCAACATTCCATATCTACTAGCAATCACTTCTTATTTCTTCCAACCTCCTGAAGGCAGCCAACTGATCTACTCTATGGCTGTCTATTCTGGATATCTTGTATAAAAGGAACCATGCAGTAAGTGGCTTTCACTTAGCCTAGTATTTTAAAGAGCCATTAATGTTATGGCACATCAGCACTTTGTTGTGTAGTTGCTAAAGGACATTCCACTGTATGGATCTGCACACTGATCTGCGCATCATCCACTGGTAGACTCAGGTTATCTTTTAAGATTACTTAGCAGTACTTTGAAATAAAAGCTTTTAAAAAAGGTACATCACTAAACTCTTACTGCCTCCTCTCCAACTACATGCAGCGTTTGCCATGGCCCATACACTGCACTAAGTGCTGGAACACAAAGAAGGATAAATCACTGCTCCTGCCTCGAAGGACCCAGCGGCATGTGCTGACTCAGGTGAGCTTCAATCTTCCCTGACAGAGGAGGTGGCCTGAGGAGTGACTGATTAGCAGCAAGACTGCAGGGAGTATATGATGTGAATGAGATAAGAATCTGAAGTTAAACTTAAAATATAATATGGAACAGACAAGCAGAAGACCAGTTCTCCTCGGTAGTTTTTTTCAACATCTATGCCTCTATTTTCTTTAACTTCTGCCTTCCCTTGGCTTATAACTACTACTGAACGTCCATTTTCTGAGTGGCGCTCCAAACAGATATTACTACGGAAAATGTCTAGAGAATGACTTACACATAAATTAATTAAGTTCTCTTAGATTATTTTATTTTCAATTTGGAGACCTATCAATTTAACTGTCTCATTAAACATTGCTTGGGAAGCCTTAGAGACAAAGGGAGAATAAACTAGAAAGGGCCCTGTGTTTGCTGGTGAGTTTTGTTGTTGACTGAATTAACAGATTATAAACAAATATATAACAATAAAGACATAATTATTAACCACAGTATATACGCACAAGAAATAAATAAGATACTGACACAAAATGAAGGGGATTGGAGAGGTAAGTCTAGTTTAGATTGGGTGCCTAGGGACAGTATCTTTTATTTACAAGGTAAAATTTAAGACCTAGGAAGAGGAAGGAAGAGAATGCTTTAGCCAGAAGGAACACTGTGTACAATCTGAGAGGAGAAAACTCAGAAGGGAGGGAGGCCAGGGTAGATAATGTGCAGTTACACACGGTAGCCCAGGCCCTGACTGGCGCTTGCTAAGCTGGACTGCACAACCACCCAGCACCAGGACAGGCAGAGAGGCCAGGAACTGGGAGAACCATGTTCTATTTCACTCATGGCAAGATGTTCACTCTTGAGCTACTTAAAGTCACACACCTGAAAACTGCTTACTAGATCTTGTCAGGTTCTATAATGTTTTGGCAGAAGGGAGAGTCCTTCTGTGTTGGTCAGTAACAGAAGACTAGTCCCTGAGTGCCTGCGTGCTTATGTGAGCGCATCTACGAGCATGCGTGAGTGTGTGCATGCCAGGCGCTGTTCCTCAGGTATTCTCTCTGTTGGTTCTTGATAAAGAGTCTCTTTCTGGCCTGCAGATCACCAGACAGGCTAGGCTGCTGGCCAGTGATCTCAGGGACCCCACCTGCCTCTGCCTCTCCAGTGCTGAGATTACAAGCACAGTACCACACTTTTATCTGGGTTCTGGGGATAGAATCCCAGTCTTTATGCTTACATGACAAATATTCGATGGACTCAAGCATCCCTTCATCCCAGATGAAGAGTCATTCATTGTTTTAGCATTTTATTTGATTCGAACTGAATTCACTTTCACACTAAAGGAAGCTGTTCTGAGTCCATAAGAGGGACTTCTACTTCTATAGACAAAATGACTCTGAAGGCTGTATTTCTGGGAACTCATCAAAGAAAATCAGACATTCTTACAAAGTGAGAGAAATCTGTGCCACAAGCTGCTTCGAAATGAAAGTATGCTTATCAACACTAAACCTAATAACCAATTATATCCGTGTGAATCACAATGTTAACTTTTATACATATTAAAATAGTCATTATATTTTATTTGGCGTTTTTGTATATTTTGGAGACAACATCTCCCCTCCCATGCCATCCAGGTTTCAAACATTTGTGTGTCCCTGACCTACTGAGCCTAGAAGGCACACGGCCCTAGTGATAAAGTTATAATATACATTTATGAAACTGAGTTAAAGGCAAACCCAATATTCTATGTGAGGGAAAGTGAGACACATGTCAGTTCAACAAGACTCAAGAAGTCGATGTCTGGTAGTCCACGCTGCCTCATCAAGACAACTTGGCATGCTCCCATAGAGCTTAGGTAGGGGATACTGACCCCACGCTGAAGTGCCTTGAAAAGATGGGGAGGAGCTGTGGATTCTCGCTCTTCAAGGAACACTGATTATATGGGCCAACTACTCTCATTCTGCTTCCTAGGTGTGCTTTCCAGCGAGTGTGCAGTGTCCAAGCATGGCAGTTGGGGGGACACCGAGCCCTGCTCTAGCTCTCTTGCCTTGTTCCCCTGACAAGGTCTCTCACTGAACCTGGAGCTAGTCCAGGAGGACCCAGTGACCTGTTTGCGCCCCACAGCACACGTGACCACACCTGGCTTTTTTTCTGTCATTGCCCCCACCCCGTGTGCTGGCATACAAACACATATCTTCACCCTTGCAAGAAAGCTCTTGCCTACTAAGCCATTTCTTCAGCCCAACATAAACAACAACAACAACAACAACAAAACCAAACCAAAAGAAAAAAAAACCGTAACAAAACAAAAAACAAAAAGTGTAAACAAACATGCTAATTAAAACTATCGAAAGTTAGGATTGGAGCCTGGAAGTTTAAAATTTTGTGGCTGTAGATCAGTAGATGCTTCTCAGTTAAGTGATGGAAAATAAAAGAGAAAAATTTGGCTCAACCATAGAAACCTCTTACTCAGCACTGGCCCATAGAACTTCTGCCTTTGTGCAATACTGCCACCTGGTGGTACAATTGGAAAATGACTTTCCTAATCCTCCAATTAACAGAAATGCCCATGCTGCACAGGGTTGTTTTTTTTTCCCCCCATTCATTAATTAATTTATTCACTTTACATCCTGATCGCAGTCCCACCTCTCCTCCAAGTCCCCCCTCACAAAGCCCTTCCTTTTACCCCCTCCCCTTCTGGTACCAACCCAGGCTGACACATCAAGTCATTGCAGGGCTGGACACATCTTCTCTCACTGAGGCTAGACAAGGTGGGCCAGTTAGGGGAATGGAATCCACAGGCAGGCAGCGGAGTCAGGGATAGCCCCGGCTCCAGTTGCTGGAGGACCTGTATGAAGCCCAAGCTGCACATCTGCTGCACATGTTGCACAGGGTTAGTTACTCTCCTTCGAACACTGGGTATATTATCTGCCAGACACAACAGTCTTAGGGCTACACAGCTGGTGCCAAGTTTATGTAGGACACCATCTTAAAACAAGCTATATATTTGCTTTTAAAGATAATGATGTATCAAGGATCTATCAAAGTTTCTAACTTCTTAGGTACGGTTTCAGAGTTAAGCTAGTTAAATCAGCATGTATTGTCAGATATCCAGAGGGTCTAGCACGCCATTGCTACGAGGCATTTTCTTCCTGGTGACAGTTCTCTAGCTTAACCAGTGGAAAGCCACAATTGAAAAGGTAGCTAAAACAGCGGTTTTTAGAGAAGCAAACTTTATACTAAGTGCACACAACCATCCAGAGGACAAAGATCTGGAAAGTTGGGCCTCGGGAGAGTTAATCTTTGCTATGCAGCAAGGATAGCCCATCATGTCCTCCCAGGACCTGGATGAAATAGTACTCGGGATAATTTACTTCTCTTTGCTAAGTAATCTCCTCATAAATAATTCATCTTCTTAGGCATCCCGAGTCCTTGCCTTACACTGCAGATGCAGACATTTCAGACTAGACAGCAATGCCACTTTCTAAGCTAATACATTGTCCCTCGTTCTCTTCTCCAGCGGAGGATAAATTTATTCTTGTTAGTCCATCACCGCTATTCTGATCATTCTGAAGCACAGTTAGTAACAGCAGTCATGTGCTGGATGGCTACGGCTTTACTGTGTACCCAGAGGTGAGTGCCATCTCCTGAGGCTCCAGCATATTCTCCTGCTAAGAACAACTAATCCTCACCAGGTACACTTTCATGAGTTAAAACGTGAGTTTAAAATAAATGTAAAGAGAAACAATGCTTAGAACCCGACAGGGAAGGATTGTAGAACGAAGCCCAGTTTACAGACTGTAGAGCACGTAGTATTTACACAGAAAGAAATCGCTCATTGATTATAAGAACATCCAAAAATAACAGAGAATTCAGAAGGAAGTTTGGAAAATAAATACAGTTGAGACCAAACCCTCAAACAAATACATTTTTTTTTTTTTTAGAAAAATGGATTTATACTATGCAAGAATAAAATATTAAGTAAAAGGGACCTGCCTGTCTGTCCATCCATCCATCCATCCATCCATCCACATATCTCCATTTCATCGCTGTGACTTTCAGGTGGTGTGATGGCACACTACTAAATGTTCAAATGGAATAAATGCTGTGACAACACAGGGGCTATGGGTCGTTCAAGGATACCTAGTCCCGCACCTGACAACCATCACACACTCAACTCATTCTTTAGACTATTCTATCTTTAAATGTATTAGGCAATTTAAAATTCTAGATCTCTATTAACACCAGAACTTCTATAGAAAATAACTTGATAGTTTTGATATATCAGGTTAGTAAACATGAGAATGCTTTTGTTTAAAAGATAGAAAGCTCCTTGTACTTTTAGTGAGAATTTAAATTGGTACAATATTTTTTGGAGGTAATTTTTTTTTTCCCCCCCGAGGGTTTCTCTGTGTAGCCCTGGCTGTCCTGGAACTCACTCTGTAGACCAGGCTGGCCTCGAACTCAGAATCCTCCTGCCTCTGCCTCCCGAGTGTTGGGATTAAAGGCATGCATGCACCACCACTGTCCGGCTTGGAGGGTAACTTTTGAAACATCAGATAATGCAAATTTGAACAAGTAGCTTCATTTTATTAAAAACATGTAATATCCAGAATATAACTACTTATAAATCTGATACCAGGAAAAATAAATGACTATCATTAGTATGTTATATAGCCTTACCACATTTGCACACGTATTAGACTTTAAAATAAACGTAAGCTACAGCCATTACTTCACTATATCAATGCTACTAAAGGGTACATGTATTTCCTAGACCATCTTTTCCTTCTCAGGAATGCAAATTCTTAAAAGCAGTCTTCTTGACGAGTGAAAGAATAAGCGAAAAATTCAAAAGAAATGAGATGCCAGCAAAGCTCCTCTTTACTAACTAAGTGACACACATCTGGGCAAAGACCAGATCCATTCTTCTATTTGAGGAATAGAAGTCCTTTAAAAAATCTAGCTAGGAATAACAATTCAAAAAGTACACACACACACACTCACACACTCACACACACGCATGCACACACACGCATGCACACACACATACACACACTCACACACACACTCACACTCACACACACTCACACACATACACACACACTCACACACACATACAATCACACACACACACACTCACACACACACACTCACACTCACACACACACACACTCACACACACGCATGCACACACACACATATGTAAAAAAACCTGCTTATATTCGTGGAAGGGGCATTACCGTTAAAGAATCATATGTAGGATATCTTAGCTGTTTGGATAAACTGTAAAATAAAAATGGTATCAGAAGCATGTTTACAGTGTATTTTCGTTGATTCTCTCTCTCACCAACATGACTGCCGTTATCTCCCTCCCTCACCTCCGTACGGGAGGAAGCAGTTAGATCTAAGTAAAGCGCACTAAGACAGCGCCTCCTCTTCGGTTGGAACCCAAAGGCTTATTCACAGCATCCACGTGCACACTCACCTTTCTGACGTCTTTACTTGATCTGAATGTCTGCTGAACAAAAGAGTCACTTTCAATTGCTTCAATTTCTTTTACTCTTTTTACCTGTTCTACCAGGGTAGCTTGGTCTAAAAAAGAGAAATGTTAGTGTACTTTAGTACAAGCTTGTTACCACACGACACCCACGCACATGGGTACACTAAGTTAAGCTGTAATAAGTATTATTCCCCTTGAATTTCAAAAATAAAATATGCCTAGAAACTAAGACTCTCACCTAAAAGCTAAAGCTTACTGAGGAGGCATGCCACTGTGATTTTGGGTGATGAAGCCTGTCCACTCTACTTTGAACATTTTATTATGGAAACACACAAAAGGAATGAAAGGACAACAAACTCACCCAGAACCATCACCCGATCTTATATCCATCACTCCTTCACATTCTCATGTATTTGGGGTGGAAGCCCGGAGTATGTAAAAGAAAATCCAAGAGGACCTTCTATACAAAACCAAACTCCAGACCACACACGGTGTGGCCAACTCTAACAGATTAAGATGTAACACCAATAATAACAATGCTAGCTTAATTCTGTTGGTCAGGCCTCAAATTAGCACTAATTAAATATAATTTGCATGTTCCATGTTTAATTTTCCGCTGGTATCAAAAGACGCCTTTCTACAGTAGCTTGTTTGAACAAGATACAAACCAGTACCCACATGACACTTGTTTGGGCAGGATTTCTCTGTCCCTCCCCCCTCCATTGTCACTTGTTTACTGAGCAAGTGAACTGCTTATTTCAGTTTCCTGCCTTCCAGATCTGGCTGGCCTTAACCTCATGATGTCTTCCAACACATTCCTCTATCATCCACTTTTGAGTAGATCCGCATGGAGACCTGGCTCCATTCTAGCTCAATTTATTTTGATCATTTGAGCTTTGGAGAGAATGGCTCAGTGGTTAAGAGCCATTGCTGTTCTTGCATAGGTCCTGCACTCAGTAGCCAGTACCCACTGGGCAGCTCACAACTACCTACAATATCAGTTCTGGGGGATCTGAGGTATGCTTCTGGCTTCTGCATGTACCATGCATACATGTGGTGCACATACATACATACAGGCACTCACGTATACACATAAAATAAAAATAAAGAAATCTTCAAAGCTTATAATTGGTACTGTTATGTAATTTTTCTTACATTAAATCAGGAAGCATTTTGACCACCTGTCTTGATGTTCAATTTGATCAATGGGTCCAAGGTGATGATGCTAATCTGACCTTTTCCATTATAAAGTTCTTCTTCATGAATCTTTCAATTAGTGGTTTTAGTAACATTAATATTTACTTCTTAAATCAATTATTTAATTAGAAGCTATACAATATACCTTCTCTTGTTGTATTTATTAATTCTGATTTTTTTACATGGGGAACATTCTTTCATTAGCTGTCAGTGACTGAAATGCAGCCTGTATTATGGGGTCAAAAAAAAAAAATTTCCTCTCTGAATTTCTGACTGTGAGTGCAGGCAAACACATGTGTCTTGTGGCACATGTGTGGAGTCCAGAGGACGAGTCCTGGGAATTGCTTCTTCTCTACACTGTGCACTCAGAGACTGACCTTGGGTCACCAGGTTTGGTTGGTAAGCACGTTTATTCACTGAGCCACCTCACTGGCCCAGATCTCTTCTCTTAATTTAATATTTTTGGTCTAAAGGTTACCAAAGATGTCAATTATGAGCTCACAATAATATGTAAAGAGTTCTAATGATGCTCAAATTGTTCAACTCTAGGTAGTTGGCCCTACTGTGTGATCCCTAGTAGTGAAGCCATGGCACGATATTCCAGGGTTATCTTACACAGTTCCTGTCCCTCAGGTGATATGACCCACTCTTCCATTCCTTTCGGAAGGGGAAGACAGCAGATCAATAATCCGGGTATTTGGCATATTCGCCATCGCTGAACTGCCACTGCTTCTCAGTCTTTTTAATGTATAGGTAAAAAGATATTCTAAGAGAGAAAATTTAATATGAATCCATGCTGATTACTATCAATTAAATCAGCAATTATGATTTAAAGCAATGCTATAGTTATACATCTTTTCATATGCTAAAACATTCAGCATTAACAATATTGTTCAAAGAATTCGTTTTCCATGTAGGCATGCATTAGATTAAAAAAATCAAATGGAGTGATCACTATAAAGCACAGAGGGTATTAATGCACGTTGTTGAAAGTGTTTTTGACCTTAAACTTTATTCTGCTGATGAACTCTCAAAACACTATGCTTTAAGTTACTTGAAATAATTCTCTATTTGATTATGCTACTAATTTTATAAGGTTATTCATTTGCTACAGTTGATTTTTGATTTTTACATCTTGCTCTATGACTAACGTGTTTTTAAGCTGTGATATAGTTCTAGGTTAAATTGTAAGACATTACCATTCAGAAACATTGCTTCTCCTACCCCAGACCTCAGTCTCCCTCAAATCCAAAGGTAGTTATTTTTCTTAGGTTGGAATTTAGCTCCACTGTTTATAAAACTATAAGCACTGGTATCTCTTCTCCCTGTATGACACTAGCATACTACATTCCCCTTTCTTCAGATGCCTCACGACAACTCAGCATCCCGTAGGGCGTTCTTTACTACTGTGCAGCTACGCGGTTATCTACGGTATAGTTTTATGATGCTGCTTTTGTGAATGCTCAAATGAGGACTGAGTTACTGAAGCAGTTCTCTTTCACAAATAGCATTTTAATAAGAAGCACAACTCAAGTGTCAATTCTTATTTTTGTGTTTTCTTCTCCACGCGTTAGCTGGACAAAAAAAAAAAAAAAATCACATGCTTGTTGACACTCTTGCCCGACATTGATACCAATCTATACCAATACCAATACCAATCAGGGGTCAATGTACACTCAGCTAAGGCAGCTCAATTTTTTTTGGCTCTAGACTTTAAGGATACTGGCTGGGTTAGTTTTTAGAGCTGAGACAGCTAGTTTGAGGGCTGGCCTCAGGTAAGGATCTGCACGGAGCGGCTCCTGCACTCCAGCTGCCCTGGCCTGAGTGCCAGAGGCTGCTGCCGAGACAGACATAAAGAGCACAAAAGGAAAAGGTTAATAAAAATTGATATCGCCTTAAAAACCCTGTCTCAACTTTTGGCCAATCACAAATGATATTGTGTAGTCCCATACAAGCTTCTGTTTCCTCAAGGGGAAGGTTAGCTCTCCCATTGGCGCCTAGTCTTGGCTCCCGGAGAAGCTGAGTGGAATGCTTGGAAGCCACGGCAGCTGCAGCCTATGTTCCCATTTTTTGAAGAACATTTTTCCTGTATAAATTCACACACTGCCAAAGTGCTGCAGAGCAGCAAATGGCTCCCTTTGCTTTAGTATAAAAGGTTCTCTGGATTTTAATTATGTGATGTACTGAGCATATAAAATAGAGATTCTTTGTCTGGCTGATGTATTAATATTAATGCATCCCTTACTAATGTGTAATTTTAAGGTTCTATGCATAGGAAGAATGCTATAGCAGAGAAAAATAACAACAACAAAAAAAATAAGTACCAACTTCAATGTCTCCTGGGATACAGTATTTAAAAAATCCCACGTAGTTTTACCATGATTATTTACTGTTACAAATTCTCAACAAGAAGCCCCTATTTCTGACTTCACGATGCTGCCTCCTATGTATCAGTTACTAGAACTCTTGGATTTTTTTTCTCTATCTGTCTAACATATTCTCTCATTTGGATTTGCAAAGCACATCATTAGTCTTAAATGTCAGAGGTGAACTGAGAAACAGGACTGATCTCTAAAGCTTGTAGTGTTTGTAGCTTTAAATTTGGAAATACAACCAGTGCCTAATATAAATAAATGTGGTTATCACAGACCCGGCCAAAGGGCCAGTATGCTTATTAAAATAGCATTGTAGAAATTATAAAGGAGAGAAGAAAGATTAGAGAAAACAGAACATTATCGTTGTCCTTTAAGAAAAAATCACCTCGGGACTAACAAGGTGACAGGGCACGGAGGAGAAGCCAGCTTGCCTGATTTACAGTGTGGAAATGAGCCACATAGCTTTCATCTTGTACTGCTCAACCCAAACTCAGCAACAATGACACTTAAATTAAAAATAGGAAGATGCATGGGAGATGCAAAATTTCTGCTTTATAATAATAGCTCAGCTCTATATTATCTGAAAACAATAACCATGAAATGTTTTAAATTGCTCCATATTCAAAATTCTAATATCAACATCCACAAATATAAGTCTTGAGCATAACCTTGCAGTCTTAGGAATGAATGTAACATACTAATAACACATATCATGCTATTTTGAGTTCAGTTTCTTTGTTACATGTCACCTAATGAAATTCTGCATCAATTTAAGATTGACCAATTGTGTTAAATCAGTTACTTTTTTGCATGCTTACATGAATGCACAGAATCATCTTATTAGCCACAAAGAAAGAAAGGAAAACAAAAATTATTAGAAGCCTCGCTTCATGGTACAGGTCTGTAATCCTAGCTACTTGGGGAGATGAGGCAGGAAAATTGTTGAGTCCAAGGCTTGTCTGGGCTGTGGCGTGAGTGCAAGGGCAGCTTGAGTGATATTGTTAACCTCTGACTCAAAGCCAAAAGGACGACTGGGAGAGCCAGTTCAGTAGCTGCAGCTTAGGGTCAAAGCAGTAGGCTTTTCCTAAATGTCAGCATGAAGGACAAAACTTACTAGAAAAATAACATTAAAGAATGTTTCAAAACCTTAACATGGGGAACAGGAAGGAAACACATTTATTAGCACTTAGTGATTTCTAGAAGGATATTATTGGTAAATACAATGAATCCTTTGTCAGGTGTCATGGGAGAGAGATGCATGCGAGCGCGCGCGCGCACGCACGCGCACGCACACACACACACACACACACACACACTCCTAAAAAGGTACCAAAAACTCACTTTGAGATTAAAAATATCAGTATTAATTAATTTTGTAGAAGGTAATTTTGATTTCTTTTTGTGAAAAAGAAATGTTATTACTGTTGATTTTATATATATAAAATAAGCTCTCCTATTTGAAGTTACAATTTCAATTTATAATAGTATTTACAAAGTTTTCTTTTAAAATATCACCAGGTTGTGTATCAACAATGATATACAGGTTTATACTGTGAAATAGATAAAAGTCCAATGAAAAATTTAAATTTCATTTGAAAATACAGAATTTTAGTCTACATTTCAGTTTTTGATTACAAATATTAATGAGTCTCCTGTAATAGCAGTAACAGGATGGCAACAGCAGATGGCACTATTGACCAAGATGTCATATTGGGATGAGGACAACTGGTGCTTCAAAGAGATATTTAACAGATGCAAAAAGCTCATTGTCAACTGGTTCCTTCCAGTTATTAATATTTTATGAACTTATCTAAAGTTAAAATGCGTTTTATGTTAACAAAAAATTTGGGTCAGTTGGTCTAGGTTACTGAGTTATTTATGATATTGTTCCAGGAAAATATATTTATACACTAACACTACTGCTACAAATCCATTAATAATACAAAATATTACCCAATTTCCAGATTAAATTGACTCGGATATTAGCCAAGAATACAAAATATCCATGAATATCCAGTTTTAAATAAAACAATCAACCTCTGTACTGTAAAGCATCTCCAAGTGCTTTCCAAGGATGAAGAAAAAGACAACATACTTGAGTAGTAAAGTTGTTTTTCAATAGAACTTGTAGGGAAATAAAATAAGAAAATTTAAATTACAAGATAATTTCTTATGAACATAAAATTTACACATAGTTATTGCTTTCTTTTAAAAGAC
This sequence comes from Rhynchomys soricoides, assembly GCA_019843965.1. Lineage (NCBI taxonomy): Eukaryota > Metazoa > Chordata > Mammalia > Rodentia > Muridae > Rhynchomys > Rhynchomys soricoides. The sequence continues at coordinate 21,870,145 of JADRCH010000009.1, forward strand.
AATTTATCTTTTTTCTTTATATAAACTTTATCATAGAAAGTTGCAAAAAAAAATTACTGCAGCAAAATTAAGCAGAGCCAGACTATAAACCAGAACCCAAGGCTATATAATGCAGTGAAATTCTATACAGTTAGAGTAGCCATTTAGTATGGGAGACGGTTAGTTTCACACCAGATTTTATACTTTTACCACTGAGTACATTTTATGCACTTATCTGTTACACAAACCAATATATTTTCAATATTTCTTTTAAAAAGAATACATTAGAAACCTATCCAATCTTAACACTTATAAACTGTTCATAAAACACATTCCTGAAAACAAATCTCCAGAAATAATATCTACGAACAACTTGAAAAATCAGAACACTCCTTAGGTAGAAAGGGCCTTGTCTAGAAGTTTCTGGAACATGATGCTGTGAACCCTGAGTTCTAAGGGAATCAGAGACTCTTCAAGTGATTGGATGGGGTCCAGCACAAGCTCACCTTATATTAAAATACTCACTCTAGCATGTTAAATAAGACAAATAATTTCAGTGCGGCCATACTATCAAAGAATTTCAGTTAAACATTATAAAAAGTACAAGCAAATTGGGCCACTACTGTGATTCATAAAAACACAATCTTCACTGAATACCTCACTTAGAAAGTTTTTATGCCTCTGAATTTTCACTGTCATTTAAGGCCATGCCTATACATATGTTTTAATGATGCTGTCTCTTGCCACTGGTGTGAGGAGAGACCTCTTCCATAATTCACCTGGCTCTTAGCATATGCTGTCTCACAATGATCATGACCTCCATGTGAGTGGCAGCTCTGTCTCCTCAGTTAACAGACGACATATCTCTGTTACCTCAAGAGCTTAGTGGAGGGTGCTGTATTGTTTAGTGAGCAATTAATACATTTTGGTTGAATAGCTAAAAATCAAAGGGCATTAAAACATTAAAAATAAAATGTTGTGCAAGTGAGTTAAAAAATTCAATGCTTTAGAGTCTGCTTTCCTTTGCCTGCATGTATGGCTTGTGCTCAAGGAGGGCCAGAAGAGGGCACTGGACCCCTGGAAAAGGAGTTGCAGACGGTGCCTCTATGTGGGTGCTGGGAATTGAAGCTGGGTCATCTGGAGTCCAGCCATCTCTCCAGCCTCCTAAGCGATAGTTTTAGGACTTGTGGTGTAGACTGCCTGGGCTAAACTTTCCCTGCTACTTACAAGCTGTCGTAGCCTTGGCAAGTGGTGCAAGCCATGCAGGTCTGAGTTCTCTTCCCTGGTATGGGATAACAATGGGCCACACATCTTAGGAGGAGTGAGAGCGCCCCCCCCCCATCCTTCCTTTCAAATACTTGAGCACATTCACCACAGCAGGCACTGCTCTGCACCCCTGGATTTAGGAGCTGAGTGTTCCTCCCAGAGAGCTTATATTTCGAGTAGGGAGACAAATAATAAACAAATAAGGTGGGCACCCCATAATATAAACAAATAGAGCAAGGTAGAGGGGAACTCTGTTAGACAGGGAAAACAGGCAAGAACACGCCGGCACACCGACATTTCAGCCAAAACGGGTAGCATGGTACTTCTCTGCTTAGTGTGAGGTTAGCAGATCACCACGAACACTTAGTAAATGCATGCCACTATAGAAACACTTAGTGCCATCCAGTTATAGCGCTAAGGACAGTAAAGCTGCCAGTGTGTTTTGACTCATGCTGAGGCAAGGCAGGAAAGGCTCCGAGAATGAACAGAGAACAGAACCCTGGAAGGCATCCCAGTGCACATCTCAAGGAAGGTACAAAGGCCCCCATGGTTTTATCTGTCCAGGCCACACAGTGTGGCCAGGGCAGTGTGGTGACTGGGAAAGCTACTAAATTGTCACAGCTGCCAGGATCCAGTACTTTGAGATATAGGAGGTTTTGCCATTTCCCATAGCATGATCTATCTCAAGGGTAGAATCTATGTTCAAAGAAAATGTGTTGTAGTTTAATGTGTAAAACTTTTACTCTGTTTTTCTGTGATGCCTCTTAAATGGGAACATGATGGAGACAGCTTTCAATTAAATGGCTACTTAACATGCCATATGCACTATGCTGGTAGGAGGAGCAGTAACAGTTCAGATTTAAGGCACTTTGAGCTAACTACTTCACACTCTACCCATCACAGCTGCTGGGAGAACATGACCATTCTCACTGCAAGATGAAAAACTAAAGCAAACCAGTAACTCAGCCAAGATCATGTGGGTAGGTGGTGGTAGAACCAACCCTGACCTGTGATTTAGTCATTGCTTCTAAAATTAATTATCTACCCCTTTTACACCACCCAGTAAATGATTTCCCCCTTACTCCTTCCATTTACTAGAAACTTGGGATCGTAATCATTCTGCATGCTAATGCTTATTCACGCAGCAAAATGTTACACAGCTCTGCTTGGAGAGGAGATGTACACATGGTCCTGCTCCTCTAACATTATTTTGACATGGATTAAAGAATTGTAGTTTCAGAATCTTCTATACTTAAACAGAATTTTAATGAAATTATTACATCATATTCTTAAAATCTTTATGATGAACAAAAAGTAAAGTACTTGAGAACCTAGCACTTCCCTCTTAAGCCTACAAATAACACAAGCAGGAAAAATTTTCACTTCAGATTTCTTTATTTACTGTGCACAACAACTGCTAGAAAAAAGAAACCAGTTTCTATGAATTTGGCTGCTATGCATTCTAACTATATTGACTATTGGTTTATGCTTGCTCAAGACATGGTAAATATCAGTGGTCAAATTTACTTTAATGCAATGACGAGAACTGACCATTTCAACAGAACCACAGAACTAGGGCTGCCGGAGGGTTTTATTTTAATTTTAATTTTCATTGTAACAAGGTGGAAGAAAGGCATGGAGCTTGAGGAACCCAGATTACTAGATTAAAATAAGGAATCTGCAGTTGCTGTCTGCTGTCCATTTTAATTCCAGAATTGTTACTGACTCTAATTAAAATGCTGTAGATGGGAGCTGAATGTTTCTAAGGAACTGAGAGTGAATGCTGTCTGCCAGCCATCTCTATCCAACACCCTATAACCACACACAGCCCGCCTGTCAGCAGAGTGGTGCAGACATCTCGGGGCACACCACATTTGTCACTGTGGCTAATATCAGAGATACGCAGCTCTTTTTTCTTAGCACACAAAAGCAAGATATGTAATTCAATGCTCAATTTACCCTTGTCTCACAGGAGATTTTTCCCCGCTAATTGATAGAAATTAAGCCATTAATCAAGCCACTAGCCATCATTCAAACCAGGGAAGATGAATACAAACTTTCATCATAACCACCTTCCCCATTTTAGTGTTCATTAGCATTAATTTTTAATGCAATTATGCTATTCTTTTACGCTGAGCTCATAAATTACTGCTCTTTTGTTGCTGGCTGGCCTTGTAAAATCCAAACTAATGCTTTGTGCTCCGATCTTAAAGGCAATTACCAGGTTCTTCTATCTTTTATATCTTTGCATCCTCAGTAACCTTTGTGTATAACTAATATCCATGAGTGACTGTGCCTGTTTTCTAATGCCTTCATATAAATCTTGGTATATATAAGTGTAGTCAAATAAAGCTCTAATAAACATACACATATATTATAAAATACAGGTATTCATATAAAAATAAGATCTCACAAATTCATGCTGACATTTAGGTTCAAATATAAAGTTATCTTAGTGACTTAAGATAAAAATGCAGTGCAATATAGTATCAAAGCTATACCTTTCATAACCAATTAGGGAAAATAGGAAAATTAATAATGGCTGATCAAGCATTTAGAAGAACAACTACCTAAAACAGAGTAAGTTTCAAGATCTTTAGGGTGTTTGCCTGGGATAACTGTCTTAGGATAAAATTCTTATGTCATTCGTTTATTTTTGTGGTGTACAGGATCAAATCCAGGGCCTTGCACATAAGATGTGCACTTGTCAATTGAGCTGCACCTCCAATCCTAGATACTCATTTAAAATATCTAGAACTTGAATATCAATGAGACAGAGGTGAGGAGTAATAATAGCAGACTAAAGGATCCATCTGTCCAAAGGTGTAAGTACATAAGAACTCCAGGGCCTCATATTTTGCAAAGGGGGAGTTCTGGGTGATTAGGAGGTGATGCTAAAATGAAGACATACTTCTCAGAAGAAGCACTGAGCCCACAGATGATGTATGCATCAATTCTGTCTCAGAAAGGGCAACAGGACACACTGGTGTCCCACACCCCACAGCACCAGGGATGCTTACGCACAGGTGCAAACAAGATAAAAAACCCAACCTCAAGCCTGCATTCTTGAGTCTTGCAGCAATCCCTTTCTGTCCGTTTGTAAGTTCTGCTCTGCCTCCTGCATGAAGATTAATGAAGTAAAATTTGCTGAAAATGCTGGTAGAGCTGGTATTGGTGTTGGTCCTATCAGCTTCGAGCCACATGGCTGCAGTGCTCCCCCAGTACAGTGGAGAATGAGGCAGGCAGTAGGAAGCATACTCAGGAGTTGACTAAAACAAACATTTGAGTTGTTAACTTCTTAAGATATAGAGGTTCTTAAGGTATAGATGGTGGCTGCATTCTGTCTTATGCTTCCATTATTGGCAAGTTCTTTATTTTTAGTACAAATCTTTTATCTGGATCAGGAACAGTGAGGATAGGAGAGACGTTAATACCTGGGATGTCTTTCTGTCATAAGTAGGTACTTAACATATTCATATTTGAACATCAAGGCAGTCAGTAGAAAGCTATGAATTCTAATATAGTTTTTAAAATAAGTATGCTGAATTTGGATCAAGAAACTTAGAAGGAAAAGCTCACAATGTTAAGTTAGGCCTTAATAAAGCTTATTTTAAAGCTGTAATTTTAAGTATTTATTGTTTTTAGTGTACTTATAGTTTTATAGTATTCTTTTAAAATGCTGTATCATATTATAGCAAAATATTATGTTTTAGCAAAAAAAAAAAAAAACCCCAACAAAAAACAAACAAACAAAACCAAAAAACCAAAAGCAAAAATGTTTTTCCATTTGTTGCCATATTTCCTATATCTCTTAGAGAAACTAAAATTATGTATAAAACTTCCAGGCGTATGAATGATGACACAGAATCATAAGTATGTAAAGGCTAAGGACACATCTAGTGCAGCCGGGGAATCCTGTAAATGAAACAAGACTGAGAATGGCTTAAACTTTCAAATGGGTGACACTATTGACTACCAAAAGCTACAGGTTTGGGGACCAAGTGATCTAACACGTGGAAGGACACTCTATGAACAGTAAGTCCCTCCACTTGCTTACTATCCTGTCAGTTCCCACTCGGCAAACGCTAACCCTGGGTAAGCACTGCCGTGATCAAGACATGGGCGGTCTCCAGTCACTGAATGTCCTTGTGCTCCTCTTCAGTCCACCTCCACCCCTACCTGACCCAAGTCATCAGAGTCTGCTTTCTGCCACTATACATTATTCTGCAATGTCTAGAGTTTGACACAAATGTCATACCTGACATCTTACACTCAGCATGCTTTTGAGATAAAACCACATTGTTTTATATGTTTTAGTGTGCTTTTGGTAATGGTGGAAGTCAGGTGTATAGATAACTATAATTATTTTCACTCATGTATTCATAAGTGTACACAAGCTGTTTCTGGTTTTATGTAACACAGTTACCATAATATTCATGGGTAACGTTTTCCAAGGAATTTTAATTTTGTTATGTGCATGATGTGTGTGTCATAGTGTGTGTGTGGAGGTAAGAGAACAACTTTCCAGATGCAGTTCTTTCTTCCTACCCAGGGTTCCAGGGACTGAACTTGGGAAATCAGATTTGCATGGCGGTAGCCCTCCTGTGTCACCCAACCGAGTCCTGTAAGGACAGTTTTGGGAATATTATCTTAACATCACAGTGGCTGGAATGTATGGAATGTATGTTGAATTGTCAAGCAGGGTGTGAACGTACTTCAGTGGTAGAGTGTTTGACTAAGGTCTGATTGAGGTCCTGGATTCAATCCCTTGCACTGCCACCACAAATTGCCAAACTGTTCTAAAAATCAGCTGTATCACTTTACACTCCCACTAACAGTATATGAAATAGTTGCTCAGTGTCTTTAACATTTGGTTAGATTTTAAATTGTAGCATTTTAATTGGTATATAATAATATCTTATTTCTGTTTTAAGGTGTATTTTTTGGATGATGCTGAATTATCTCACGCAATTTTGACCACTCAATAACTGAACTGTTAAAATCTTTTGTTCATTTTAAAATTGTATTTTATTATCTTCCTATTATTGAGTTAGGAAGTTTAAAAAGTTATTTTGAATGTGTCTGTAGATTATTGTACATACCTTAAGTATCATTTGTGGAACTTTTTGTACAATAAGTCCTGACATTATGACATTATGGGCTGTTTTTCCATGTTGAATACAATTAATCAGGTTGATTCAAGAAAACAAGTCTCATCTGCATTAGTTCATTTTTGATAACTTTCGATAAGCTCAGTTTCTTTGATGACGTTATGAATATGTTATGATGTAGCATATGTATATGTGTAGCTGATTTTTAAAATTAATGTATTTTGGCAAGATTGCCAAATGGTTTTCATTTAACAAATTAAGAAAAGGAGTAGTAAACTTTTGAACTAAAAATTTTAGATCAATAATGATCACATCCTTTATAAAATGGTGGAAATATTCTCTATTTTAAGCTATTTATAATACAATTTGGTATCAGTAAAGAAAGCAAATTCCAACTTCACCTTAGATCAAAGAAACCGAGGCGCACACAGCGCCATTCAGCTCTAACAACGAGGGTATAAGGAGGACATGAGGGAACTGAAAGACAGGAAATGAGAAGCGTTCTAGTCTTTCTTCAGTAGCTTTGGGGAGACATCTACTACAGGAACAAAGTATTACCAATATTGACCATTAATTTGCTTTTTGATAATAACATTTTTCATGATAAAAACAATAAGTTATGAAACAAATAATAGGGAAATTCTTCCCTATTTGTAGGTGAACTAGGTCAAAAAAGTTAGTTCTACGTTTGGGATTCACAGTTAGATTGCACTGCTACTCAGGTTTGACCACAGCATTCTGTTCTTCCGGGTTAGGATATGGTATTGCTACAGTGAGAGTGTGCCCTCTGGATAAGGGAGGCAGGTAGGCCTTTAACAGGGAGAACAGCTTTTCCATAACAGAGAACAGCTTTGTAGGACTGACAGGTTTGGAGGGAGAAAATGACCATGGGTAGCAAACTCTGGGAATCAACAGGACAAGGAGCGGTGTAGATGGAAGCAATTGGGACAGTTTAAGCAAAGTGCTGAAGTTACCCGAGTCCTTACAACAGCTTGATGCTCACAGGTCCAACTGTGGGAAGACAGTAGCTCTAGGGCCTGACTTCAAAACACAGCAACATTATTAGTGAGCGATTTACTAACATTTTCAACTTTGAACTGTTATGGATTTATGCTACACACTGATACATAACTGATGCTCAGATGACACATGATCTCTGAAGAAGACAAGGCAGAAGTGTTAGTGGCAATCACTTTGTGAGTATCAAAGTCTCAGCAGAACTCTGTAATGAGTGCACACAAATGGACAACCGTGGAAACTTCTTAAGGTACATGCATCTGCTGGTGGACTGCAAGCAGTCAGTCAGGGAGCACCACTTAGGCTGCTTAAGTGTGCCACTCTAACCCTGCAGGGAACAGTGAAAAGGGTAGGGTAACATTTGGATACATGTGTATGTATGCATCCACATACATGCACGATATAGTCCAGAACTACTCAAATTTCATTTAATTACTACAAACGGTCATATTACAATGTAGGTATTAAAAACAAACCTTTGACAATGAAACCACTGCAAATGCACAATTAATTTTAAAACATTTCAAGAAGAGGTTTTACAAGCTGACTCAGGGCTTGATCTTGGCAACAAGATGGACAGAGGGTCAATAATCCAGAAGCAACGAGACAGCGATTAGCCAGACAGCAAAACCAGTCCCTGGGAGCAATGACTGAACAGCATGCCAGAAAGCCATTTGACCAAAATGCTCTGAAAACGGACTTAGAAGGTAAATTTCAGGGTTTCCTTGATGCTCCAACCTCACAATTTTGTGCACTGTACACACTCACCAAAATTACTGACTGCAAAAAAGTCTTTGTTTAAACATATATGACTGCAGAAGGAAGACTCCACTAAGGTCAGTGTTCCTTCAGGTGATGGCTGCTGAGAGAACATATTCAGCCTTTTGTGCGTTTATGCAGTGCCCAGCTGTAAGCTTAGAGTAAATCTGACCTAGGACAAACACTTATCAATTGTGCTGAGATTTGCTACAAAATGGCAGTGGGACAGACCAGTCTGAATTGGGGGTCTGAACAATCTGCTTTAAGATCTAAAAAGAACAGTGCTTGTGTCCTACTAAACACTCAGAAATCAGTGAACTTGCTGACTGAGGAGATGAACTGCTGACGAGATACAGGGGTATGGCCAAGGAACTATTCTTATTAGAGAAGAAAAATTTGAAGAATCTCTTTCATTTGTAAAGTACTGAAAAAAAGTTATTAATCTCTTATGAGAATTTATAGAGCACATCTAAATGTTACTTTTTCATTGTTTTTTGAAATTACTTAATGATGAACTTTGTAGGAGAAATATTACATTTCTATTTCTTCCTTTCTCATTACTGGACCATGTTTTTTTAGTTTGGCGCTCATGACGTGTACTTGCTTGGCTTTCCTTCTACTTGCTGCCTCCAGTGCCTCATCTCCTGTAAACCTTAGGGTATACCAAGGCACACTTTGGGACTCTTATTCCTTTTATATGTTTCTCTAGGTGACTCATAATTCATACAATCTAAATTTTATGACCTTCAAAATATATACACCTGATAACCCTTAAATCATGAGCTCTGGTCTTGATACATTTTCTGATTTCTAGATTCATCTACCATAGCCTTATTTTTCTTTCTACCAGTTTGTAAATTCAATTTGTTACCTAGCACTGGCTTCCCGTCACATCTGAATTCAACCCCGTACCCTTCTGTGGTGGTTTGAGGCGAACGGTTCCACAGGCTCATGTATTTGAACGCTTGGTCTCTAGTTGGTGGACTGTGTAGGTAGGTTAACAGGCTTGGCCCTCCTGGAGATGTATCACTGGGGTAGCTTCGATCTCTCTCTCTCTCTCTCTCTCCCTCCCTCCCTCTTTCCCCCTCTCTCTTTCTCTCTCTCTTTCTCCCTCTCTTTGCCTCCCTCCCTCCCTTCTTCCCTCCCTCTCTTTCTGTGCACGAGTGGGTGAGTGAGTGCTTGCCTACAAGTAGATCAGGATGTAAATTCTGGCTTCATGCCTGCCTGCTTGTGGCCATGCTTACTGTCATGATGACCATGGAGCAACTCTCTGAAACTGAACAAATGTTTTCTTTTACAGGAGTTGCCTTGGTCACAGTGTCTCTTCACAGTAATAGAACATTAACTAAGACACTTATTTTCAAAGCCCCAGATAATCTTGTGCTTTTTAAATTCTTCAACCAAATCATTAACCATTTACACAGTTGTGCTATCTGCTCTATGGTTCTTCAGCTCTCTAAGCTTGCTTTTTCTCCATGTAGGGGGTGTGTTCTCTCAACTGATGACCATGGGGATGTCTGTGGCCTATGCTGTGGCCAGAAACCACGCAGAAGTGCATGATCCACCCTGCTGGTGACTATAAAGGACAAGGAAGCTTCTTTTGCAGGGGTACTGATGACTGAGACTCACAGGTGAGAAACAGGGACATAGAAGGCTTTGGTGACAAAGCCTTTGTCCCCTTCAAAAAAAAAAATGAATGGTCTAGGCAGGAAGACACTGAAGAGAATTCTTAAAAATTTTTCTAGGGCCACTGCTACAGCAGCACATGAAGAGAGTGGAGCTGTGAAGCTCTTACTAGTGTCCAAGTAAGACATGATAAGCATCTAGACCAGGATAACAGGAAAAATGAAAACAGACTTTGGATGAAGAGTCAACACATTTTGATGGAAGAATAAAGGAAACAAAGGAATCAAGGGTGGCTTTCAGTTTTATGACTTGCAATAATACTCTAATGACTGCTTTTGTAAAAATCACCAGTATTTCTCTTTACTAAATCAAGTGAATTTTTTCCATATTCTGCCTTCCAGCAACATTCAAACTAACTATTTCATTTGATTTTCTACCAGTCCTCGTTCTTTTTTTTAATCCAGTCTCCAGTTGTCTTTGTTAACTAATACACAGACGCGGCTTTTCTGTTTTCCTCGTTAGGTAAATCTGTCATTTTCACCATATCTTTACCTGTCCTTACTTCTACTTCCAAGTTATTTCTTTAGGCCAGGCTTTCTCTGAACTCAGACATGAAAGACTTTGTTTTTCTTTCTTTTTAAACATACTTTTAAAATAAAAGGTGTCTCAATCTGTAGTCTTCCAAACTGAACTTTGAACTCTACCCCTAAATCTTACTCATTGCAAGTCACATCTGGCGGGCTATGGGTAAAGCAACTGCTTTAAAGAGAAAAACAACAGGATGGACGTTATTGTAAAAGCACTTGCCTCATTTTAGAGGGAAGCATCTTAAGACACGTGGCGTTCTTTCTTAAGGGAGGTGAACCATTCTATCCTGCAGGGACATTCATTAAGCTTAGCAAGTCCCTGAAACTGACCAGATATAATAGTCCTTCCCTTCCCTAAGCATGTATCAGCAGTCTTTACTGCTGATACATACTCTTAGACAAGAAGAGTTGTTAGAAGATTCTCAGACTACTTGAGGCACTAAGAACAGGCAGAGACTAGCCTAGCTGCTTGCAGAAAGCTCAGACCAACTGAGCTGACTTGCTGAGATACTCTGCAGTTAGTCAGGTAGCTCATAAGATATGCAGTGAACTCCTAGGTTTCCAGTGTTCATGGACCATTGTAGATATTCTGGTGATTCAGATAATGTTGAACCGTTTCTCTTCCTGTAAGTAACCCCTTGCCTATACCTCTGTGAGTAAAAGCCCCCAACCTCATTGGTTTGCCAATTTGAATTTCAGTCTTACTGTGGTCTGTTCTCAGCTCCGTATCTGGGGTTAATGTCTCCCTAGGAATATTATCATACAACAGATGGATGGCTTCACATGTCTACTTAATGAGAGATAACAGAGAAAGCACTAAGGAGTAGGTGGTAGAGAGATGTCTCTGTTCTAAGGCCATGCTTTATTTATTGTAACCAAGCCAGAGTACTGTTATACGAAAGAGTCAAATCTTTTCATATTTGCCATGGGATAATCAAAATCACTTTCCTCTAAGTACTCACTAAAGAATTTGACATGCATACTAGTTATTACGTGGTACCAAAAAAAGCAACCCCAAACATTATGTAAAATATAATATGATAAATATTATATTTGGTATAGGATATTTGGTATCATATTCTTATTTTTTTAATATTAGTTTTACAAAATAAATAGCTTTCTTAATGTAGCTTGAAAAGAAACAAAGTGTGGTGCACAGGGATAAACAGTAATATTTGAGAGTGGATTAGTTTGACGAACATGACTGAGGTACATGCTAGCTAATTGATTACCTACAGAATACAGAGCTAGAAAGCAGCTCTCATTGTAGTTGCTTCCTCCAAGAAATCATCTTAGTTTATTTGAAGAATATTCCTTATACTATAGGGTCTACAGGGAAATATTCTAACCCAATGTCTATTAAAATCAAATGTAAACACTGATAACAACTGAAATTATTTTCTTATGGTTTTATTCTCACCTGTTCTGTATGGTTAATGATGTAAAATTATTGAATAATTCTTGATCTATATATATTCAGATAATATTTGAAATATATAATTGATCCATAAAAGAAAAGAAGTACCATGTCAATAATTAAATCATTAATGTTTAGATCTGTCAGTAACATAACATTTCTGAAGAGAAATGTACAAATCATACTCATAAGGAACACAAGGTAACATTTATTCAGCATATATATATATATATATATTCTACCATATATGATACATATAATAAATAGCATAGTGTATATTATGGATAGTTACATAAGGAAAATAAGACTAGGGTATGAATAGAGGAAGAGTGAGTAGAAAGGCAAATGTGACAAGCCCCTCCCATCTAAAACCCAGAAATAAAACGACGAGAAGCAAAGGCTAAGGATCCAAGGATGGAGGGAGAGACAGAGTGCTGTCCTAACTACAGAGCACAGTTGAGTGGGCAGCACAGTCTGGCGAATGTAATTTGGCACTGATTAACCCTTGCAGAAGCAAGTCCAAACCACTTAACTAACACTGCTTACTGAAAAAACTAATGTAGTGTTTTAAAAAAAGAAAAACCTACAACAATATTTAATGCACTAGATTAAAAACTAAGGTATCACACTTACACAAAACGTTTTTCATTGAAATTTGAAAGTTAGGTCTAAGGCCCCAGCCTGTCATTCCAGCTACTCTGGAAGATGAGGCAGGAGGAGGGACTGAGCAAATGAGGCCATCCCAGACATAGACACAATATTCCCAAAAAGCAAAACAAGCAACAAAGTAAACTTGAGCATTGTCGAAAATTCCTTTCCTGACTGTTGTTTCAGTCCACAGAACACAGTCCTAATCTCACTAGAAGAGGAAGAGCTCACATTTTATTTCATACATGAAGACAATGTACTTCCCCCAAGGATGCTGCCACAGAGCTTTTCCTTTAAAGGAATGGACATTCTAATAGCAGCTACACACACACACACACACACACACACACACACACACACACACACGGCTGGTGAGATGATGGCTCTGAAGTTGAGAGCACTGACCACTCTTCCAGAGGTCCTAAGTTCCAGTCCCAGCAACCACTTGGTGGCTCACGACCATCTGTAACAAGATGTGGCATCTCTCTGACATGCAGACATATATGCAGGCAGAACATTGTGTACATAATAAATAAATGAATCTTTTTTAAAAAAGAATATCACAAGATATTAAAAAAACCTGCTCTGAGGACAAGCCTGCGGCAGCAACACATTTCTCTAGGACTTGGTTGAATAAGGGTTTACTAGCGTGTGTGTATGGACTTTATCCATAGAGCACATCAATGTTTAGTTTCAGCCATGTTAAATTTCATTCCATTTTAAACTCTTTAAGAAATCATGTTCTTCCCTTGCTAGGTTTCCTGTACGCTGCTTTATCAGGAAAAGTTTCTATTTTTTTGATCGCAAGTATATTTATTTTTCTTTAAATAGCATTAAACCAATGCACATAATGTCACTGTATACATATACACTAACAACATTAATAAAAACACATCTCAGCAACATTCAGAATCGAGCTATCCATTTATACTGCTTTACATCTGTGATATGCTAATAAGTTATAATTTTGAATTCTTTTTAAAAATTATTTTATTATTTACATTTCAGCCTTTCCCCCTTATTCCCCCCTCCCACAGTTCCTCATCTCATTCCTCCTCCCCAAAAGTTTCTATTTTTAATCTTCACAATGCTTTACTTTTTCTTTAACTCAGTTTGTAATTTACCTCTCCAAAAAATTATTTATCCTAAACATCATGAGAAATCCTAAATTAAAATTCTCTGTTTACATTACTTCTATTTGTGTTCTTCCCTCAGGTTGGATGCCTATCATCTAGTTTTCCTGACATTTGAGTTTTCCTTCTGCAAGTTACTCAATTGCCAACCCATATGACACCATCTTCAAATCTCTATCACACACAATAGCTTAAACTCTAAATATATCATTTATTTTATACTTCATAGACTACAGTAGTATATGTTTTGACCCACTAGGTTATAAGGAGGTAAACAAATTTGCACATAGTAGGGACTCTTAACTGTCATCATGCTCAGTGAATTGCTACCTAAAACTAGTCCAATGTAGAAGCTGCTGTAAGCGTTAGAGCCATCCTTATGTCAAGTGAGGGTTAATCTTGAGGACTTTCGGCATGACAGGTGCTTCCAGTGACCACAGTTATAAGCAATATGAATCCCACAAGACAAAGACGGCCTCGTAAAAAGTGCTGTAGTAGCTATATAAAGTCATAAATAAAATAGTGTATTATACAAAGGTTCTGGCGGTGATCTGGTAATAGATGTTGACTGAATTGATTATTCACTGGCAGTACTCAACAGAGTCCTGCAAATGCATCAACGGGGTAATGAACAGCTATTAAGTTTATTGATTTTCTGATTTCCATTGATACCTAATAGGCTGAAGCTACACATCAATATTTGTGTTAGTAATACCCAAGAGCTCACAATTCTGACAAATGAAAACCTCAAAAGTGTAAACAGTATAAATGAATGGAAATTTAAAGGCCAAACCTCAGAACTGAAATGACATAGCAAATATAGGGATCTGATGAACTTACAATTCAGCAAAGACAGCACTGATTACTTCTCTCCCGTAACAAACTTTGTTGTCTGAATCCCAACAATGGAAGCCTTTCACACTCTTTCCTTTCTCAGTCAAGGTTATTTTGTGTACGTAGTGTTGAGCTAACACTCACATAAAGTTTACAAGGTGCTTTCATACAGACAGTACACATAAAGCCCATGAGAGGAGCATTGCTTTGCTCATTTTTTTACTTGAATAGCTGAAGTTCGGAGAAACATGATAGAGCCAAACCTTACTCAACCATTAAGTAGAATGTGACCAGAATGTAAACTGAGACCGTTTTACTAGTAATGAAGTCATGAAGAACCGTTTCATCTCCCACGCTTTCCATTTCACTGTATATTGGCATATACTCTTTAACTATACTATTTGACACTCTGTAATATAATTTGTGTTCTGATTTTTCATCTCTACTTAATGTTTCTCAGTTTCCCCCACAAATTCTCATATTTGTTCATTTGGTTAGTTTGGAATACTCTTTGGTGACACTGTATCTGAGATTCTTCATAGCCCTTAGCTGTTACATAATTGTAGTGAACCAACTTACGGAGTTTTCTTTCTCTGCTGATTTTACAGAGGCCAATTCATTCCCCTAATTTCTTAAATTATATTTATGAATGTATGTATTTGTTTGTTTGTTTATGTGTGCATGTATGTGTAGCCATGCAAGTCATGTATGTGTAGCCATGCAAGTCATGGAAAGCTTGTGGAGGTCAGAGGACAACTTTTGGGAGTTAGTTTTCTCCTTTCCTTGTGTGGGTCCTAGGGTTAGAACTCACTCAGGCTTGGCAATGAGCACTTTTACCTGATGAACAATCTCACTTTGTGGTCACCATTAACTAGGTAAATTTTCTTTATTGCACAATGGGCCTCCACTAATAGACTTATCATAGTTACATGTAAGCACCTACCCCTTCCCCCAATGGGCTGGGCTCTGAGTCAGGCTTTGGAAGCCTGGAGAATTCCATGTGCTAGGCTATCACCTATGTAGGCACTGTTTAGCACCTCCACTAAAGCAGTCTTAGCACCCCTGAGGCCCCAGGACCCTCTCTGGGAGAAGCTCAGGCTAAATCAGGGGATACTATCTATGTCCCTGCTAGCTTCTTATTATCCTCAAGGTCTACTAGAGTGGTACCAGATTGATAGCTGTAGTATCAGTTAGTACTTGCTAAAAACAAAATTACTGTCTCCTATCCCAGACTCCTGAGTTAGAAACTATTCAGTTTATATTATTTTGAGAATTTCTGATCTATCCTGATTAGAGAGAAACCTGATCTCCCAAGTATGTGAATATGAGACAAACATATAAATCAAGGTTGGGTGCTTATTTGGAGGAGAAATAACAATTTATAACATATATTTAAGCTCTAACTGCACCACTAGCTATATTATCAGGAACATAACATTAATATTTAATATCCAGGGCAAAGAAGCTGGGCCAGAAGACTATGATTAATACAGGTGTTACAAAAGAATAGAAAATTTCCATTTTTCTTTATGTATGATTTTCTCTATGACATATGTGTATATGTGGACATGTCACTGTATTTTGGTGTTAGAACTACTTTCTGATATGGATCTAAGTGTGAGCAAGCTTTTTCTTCGAGAAACAAGACAGGAACTGGTTCAGGCTGTAAGGAAAAGGTTCTGTTGTGATCACTTGATTCTGTAGCACAAAGTGACCTTATGCACTATAAACAAATGAGTGCGGTTTTGTTCCAATAGTAGTTTATTTTTAAAGCCACCCTGTGGGACAAAATGTGACCAAATGGCAGTAGCTTGGTGAACTTGAACTTAAGCTGTCATTAAAACACATTTCCATTACCTGTACTTCCTGAGTGAATGGGGCAGTGTGTGCAAAGTCAGGAACCAAATGTTGCATGAATAATTCACAAAGACATTGCTTTCTGTGAAGAAAATACATGTACTATGATAAATTAAGATTCTGTGTATATTGCTGAAGGCATCCACAGAATTAAATTTTAAAGAGAATCTCTTGCAGAAAAAGATTATAAAATGCCCATTTATACTTAAAATGGTGATATGTGTTTAATAAGTATACGCTAAATATCTGTTGATTTAATGACTAGTGAGCTTTGTGAAAACGGAAATACTCTCTGTCAACTATCATTTGAAATCAAGTTTAGTGAGGAATGTAGCTCAGTGCTGGCGTGCTTGCCTTGCATGCATGAGGTCCTGGGTTAAATCGCTAGTACAGAAAATAAAAGAGCAGATCTTACCTTTTATGAAGGAAATGGACACAGAGACACTGTATTACCATCACCAACACAGGCTTGGAGTACATTCCCTAAACGGTGAGTTTGGCCTGGGTTCTAGTGAGTGAATTATGGGAAAATTACCCTCTTTTCCACATCTCGGTTTCCTCTTCTACAGAGTGCCATTCACTTCAGGGGATTCTTTTCAGTACAAAAGCAAACAGGAACACATAGATGAGGCACATTATTGGTGCTTGACAGGTTTGTCACTTAGCTCTGCTGTTTGCTAAGCATGCACAAACACTGCAATTCATTCCAGATAAAAGGGAGGGTACAGCAATACTGAAGCTGTTATAAAAAGCTTTCTGCTGGAGTCAAGACATCCACTCTACCTTTATTTTTTTCAATCTATCTCAATTGTGATTTATTTATTCTAGTCTTGAATCTTTCTTCCTACTTTTGGCTTCTTGGTATACACCAACAATTTATTTAATGTAGTTGGACTTACAATATGAATTATCTTTTCAAAGAGAAAAGACGTGTAGTTTTTTCCCATTTGAGTGTGTGTTCTCACTGTAAGTGTAGAAACTGACATTTGGTATCCTCCATCACTCTCCATTAAAAAGTGAAAACCTCAAAACAATATGAAACTTGGCTGAAACTCTTTCAAAGGCTTCTTCTACACTGGAAGATTTACAGTTAATTGGTCTGGTCAAAGAGTCATGCAATGATCTAATGTCTGAACTCAGTAAGTCTCACTTAATTTCAATGCCCACATTCGTTGCCTCTACTGAAGATAAGGAAGGTACAGGCACAACCCCCGGGGTCAGGTTGGAATCACCGCATAAACTGACATGAAATGCTAAGGGCACTTCTTTCTGCCAATGATGGAATCAAGTTTCTCCATGTCCATCCAGTCTGTCTCTACCATAGAAATGGTCACTTTGCCAGGAAAGATGATATTTAGACCTTTTCTCTACATCACAGTCTAACAAATAGTTATCCTTTTTGTTTTTGTTAAATTTTGGATTATGTGTATTTGTGGTCTTGTAGGTTTGTGCAAGTGAGTGCAGGTATCCTCAGAGGCTATTGGTGTCTGATTCCCTGGAATTGGGATTACAGGTTGCTGTGAGCCACTTGAAATGGGTGCTGAGAATCACACTTGGATCCTCTGTAAGAGCCCACTTTTCTCTGCTTCCATCCGTTATTTTTGCCCCCTCCATCCCCAGCCAGTATTACTGTGCATCTCTGGTAAAGGTTGGAGGGGAAATAGATTTGTAATTGTAAACAGCAATGCGAGAGTTGAACTAAATATAATCTATAGGGTTCTTTATAGTTCTAATATATTATGATTTTACTTAATTTTAACAAAGAAATAGTGTATATTATATGAAGAAGATTAAAAAAAAAAATCTTATTTGAAAAGTACCTGACAACGGGTAAGGGGCACATCCTAGGAACGAGAAGGGAAAACAAGTGATCTTTACCCTCTGCAGTTGATTTCTGGGCATAACTTGAAGTGGAACAATTGACCCAGGATTTCCACAACATCTAAACAGCTCTCTAGACTCACACCAAAAGCACTTCTTATTTTGCATTGACAAAATTTAAACAAAACAAAATCTGCCCCCAAACCCCCCAAACCTTAAAATGTTACATGTTTTTAATGAAAGCAATTCTATAGCTGTAATTTTCCTGGGCTACTTACACTAGATAACAGAGAATTACATGGCCCCTATAAGTCATATACAACTGAAAAAACCTTGATAGAGTGACCAGTTTTAGTTGACTTCACATTAGAGCAATGGAGGAACAGCAATGGAGGAACAAGCTTCAGTTTTCAGGTGCTGATTGCTATGAAGTATCACAATCAGAAATGGTGTCTCTATTCACCCCACAAATGATCAGAATTTTGTCTTCAGCTGCTAAAATTATACTTGGTGAATGTGCTACATTGAATCATTGTTCAAGTTGCTGCTAACCTTTGTCCCAGTAAGTAAAAACAGTATTTTTTAATATCTACACAATCTTCCCAATCTTAGCTGTACATGTATAATGTATAAATGGTTGGCCCCAAGAGATGGAGAGAGAACCTGGTCGTAATCTGCTCCCCTGCTGAGGGGGCTTGATTAGTGTACTATCACATTATACATGTAATCTCAACATTGCCTCATACCATGTGAAAATCTACAAACATGAAATCTAATGAACACTTTTCTTAAAAGTGGTCATACATACCTTATCTGACAAATACTACTTAGCTACTCCCAATAAAAATATCAATTATACGGAATAACCATACCCACGAACACACAAGAGAACAATCTCTCATCACTACAACAGATTATTATTACTTCCTGTCTGTATAAGATACTCATGCAAAAGTCCTTGGGAAGATTTGATGAATTAAATGACAATAATTAAGTTTTCAAAGATCATTTTGAAAAAAATTAAGGCAGTAAAATAGATTTTCTTATTTAAAAAGCCATAGCTCTCTTTTCATTGTAACTCAGTAATAGTTTCTCAATAATTTCCTTTAATTTTTTTTTCCTGTCAGAACAGGTTCTTTAGTTTTTTTCTGTGATAAAACATTAACTTTAATACACTATCCTAATATTCTGCAATGTAGAAACTCAATTGTATTACCTTCTAGAAGGTTAATAAGACATCAATCTTTTTGATATTTTGCTGTAAATCATATTAAATTTTTATCTATTAAATTATATTAAAGTAACATGTGCTCCATTATAGTTTTGTGAAATATACAACTATTTAAGGGAAAATTAAGGTTTTGCTATAGACTGTTTTACTACTGTGTTGTTTATTATATAGAAAGTTTTGCTATTGTTATATATAACTACATATAGCTATAAAATATAGTAATTTGAAATATTTATTGATTTCCTATCATTAGTTTACTTCTAAAAATTTGAAAATACATTAGCATATGAAGCATTCTGTAAGTATTTCATATTGTTCTATAAATTTTTAAGATTTGTCCCACATTCTTTTCTCTGTAAAATGTCAATGAAAAGATTAAGTTTACATATATAAAGATCACAGTGAAAGCCAGATGTTTGGAGAGTCTCTTGGGATCCACACCAGGTGGTTGAGCAGCCTAATGAAGCCACACATGCTGGAGAGGGACACAGAGGGTGGCCTTGGAGGGGTCTGCTCTCATCTGGTCATTTAGGAAAGAATACAGAAAGATTTGAATTCAAAATAAAAAATGAAATGACTTCTTGCCTTCTTATTTATATAGATTGTTTTCTGCTAAAAGTTCTAAAAAATTTATCTGAATTAAAACTAAAGGAAATAATCTTTTTTATATTCTTAAGTGACAAGATAACATTAAACTATTTCCAATCCTAGCAAGTGATAGAAATAAGAATAATCATCTTTGGGAAAGGGAGATGAAATACAAGTTAAGAACTGATTATTCTTCTTATATTGAAAGATTTACAAATTTGAGTTCAGCTTACTGCTTTGACAACAAACTTTAGTAAATGGACTAACCATAAGTCTGACCTTAGGCAATAACTAATGAACCTAAGAGCATTTTAATATATTTCCTTATCACCAAGTGAAGCACTTTAAGTTATTATAGTCAGGCTGCATGACCTCATACAATTGAATCATGCTAGAGCCAAATAGGCTAATGTCTTTCATAGCAATTAGATAAAGGCAGGATGTTAACTTGTACTGTAAGAAGTGTTAAACAGAAAGACTCATCTCCTGGTTTAACGTAGTTAGAAATAAGCTACATATTTAACAGCAGAGGTTAATATGTCAATGGCCTCTTTCATCTGTCAAAACTAAATTAATTTTATTTATTTTAAAAATTAGTAGGGAATTTTATTTTACAAAGAACAATTTGCTAGTTTCTAAAACCATCATGATATACTCCAATATCACAACAGCATTCTTTAATGTTTATGATTCTCAACATACTTAGTGGTAGTTGAAGAACTTCGTCTTGGCAGTCATAACCACAGAGTCATTTATCGGAGCTGAACATGGCATGTCACAACAGTGAGATCAAATGATAAAACAGTACAGTAAGATCATATGATGTAGATCCTGAAGTCTATGATGCCACTGATTATGATGCACAATTCTAAGTATCAAGTATAAGAAGTATATAATTCTAAACAGAAGTATCTGTTAAAGTATCCTCATAATACTTGCAATCAAATTTTATAGCTATTAAAAGTGCTCTTTCAAAGTTATACCTATTTGTAATTATATATCACTCATGATCAGATCTAAAAAGACACTGACAAGAAGCAATTGGTTAGAGCATTTCTAAAACTTCTTCACGTCAGATAATGATTTGTTCGAATCTTTGAACTTACAGCTGTTGATGTCCACATCTTTGGACACAATACATCCTTCATCAGAAGTATTGAGAACCTTCAAATTCTACTACTCAATGGGTGTGTGTACACAAAAATATTCCTCACAATCATAATCCATAAATATATACAAGTATGAAAACATTAAATTGTACTTCATAAATATTTATAACTATTACATAGCAATGACATTCAAACTTTAAAAAAATAGCATTTCCAAGGCATCCTTGCATTAAGGAATTATTAGTCCCTCTGACCTCCACTGCTCCTGCCCATGTTCTGACAATCATTTAGTACATTTTATGCAGAGTTTTAGAAGACATGGTCTCATGTAGACCAACCTGCCTTTGGACCTGCTATGGAGCCCGGGATCAGCTTGAATTGTTAATCTTGTTTCCAGGTTTGGAGTGCTACGATTATAGAGGTGCGACATCGCATCTTGCTCTAACAAGCACTTTATTAATTGTCATCTTAATGTGTCAGCAGACCAGAAGCAGTTCATTTCCCCTCTTCTTGATAGCCAGTGGAGGAATAGTTGACATTTCGTGTAGCCAAAATAACAACAGAGTTCACCTTAGAATAGATAGGCCATCCAAGCTCAACTGCTGTCTGGTGATTTTAAGATGAACTCTCATGTCAGAGATATTAAAATAATAGAAGAAGTTATATTTTAGCCAGGCATGATGGTGTACTACTTTAATCCTAGGAATTTAGAGGCAGAGAGGAAGACACAGGTAGATCTCTGAGAACTCAAGGTCAGCCTAGTTTACATGGTGAGTTACAGGACAACCAGAGCTTTATCGAGAGAGCCCCTGCCAACACCCATAAAAAGTTATGTGTTAGTTTGAAATAAAACAAAATTATGCTTTCATGATAAAGAAATATGGTTTGACATAAGCTCAAAGACCCACAAGTACTTGGTTACTATTGTACTTTCAAAACAGCCACAGAGGCTGGGAAGATAGTGAGGGGGCAGCCGGTGAAGAGGAGGTCCTCTAAAGAAAGGGAAATGGCATATGGTGCAACAAAGGCATAAAAAGAAGCTAGAAGGACTAAAAGAGGAGAGGGCTTGGAGATCAGGACAAAGCAGGGAATGTGGGGTGAGAAAACTAAGACTGAAGGCCTTTTGAAAAGCTACATAGAAGCTTCCCTAAAATATATATACACATATGAAAGCAATTTAAAAAGAGTCACTACCTAGATAAATCTTGCACACCTGTGGACACATGTTTTTTGACAAAGAAGCCAAAACTACATACTGGAAAAAAGAAGCCATCTTCAACAAATGTGCTGGTCTAACTGGATGTTCATATGTAGAAGAATGCAAATAGACCTATATCATATCACCCTTCACAAAACTCAAGTTTAAGTAGACCAAAGATCTCAACAAAAACTCAGATACTCTAAATCTGATAAAGCGGAGAGTTGCCTTGAACACATTGGCACAGCAGACAACTTCCTGACCACCAACAGCTCAGGTACTAAGATCAACAATTAATAAATGGGACCCCATGAAATTGAAAAGTTTTTATAAGGCAAAGAACACCATCAATAGAACAAAAAGCAGTCTACAGAATGAGAAAAGATCTTCACAAACCTTATATCTGATAGTGGGCTGATATCTAAAATATGGGAAGAACCCAAGAAACTAGACATCAACCAACCAAATAACCTAGTTAAAAAATGGGGGACTGAAGTGAAAATTACTGGTTTCTATGTCGTATGTTTTGCTGAAGCAGACCCATGAGAGGATGTGTGACATTAGAAAGAATATAAATATGACCCCACAGAGAGTCGGAGGAGGCTCTGGCATTAGCTCACCGTTCTCCTCACAAGCTTTTGTGGACAAAGCTTTTGTATTGGTTTGCCTTACATTGTGTCACTAATCTTTGCTTGTGGTGACTTAGTACAGAGTGATTCAACAAAGAAGTTCTCATAATAGTCTGGCAGCTTCTTGCAGCTACCACAGACTCGGGTTGATTGGAGTAGCCTCTCGGTTTCATTCTGGATCTGCCATTGCTAATTCCTGAGTGTCGATTGCCGAGTGGACTGGACTGCTGACAACAAGGACTGAAATTGCCCCAAAGAACTATTTCTAAACAGGTCCACAACCCACACTTCCTATTAACCTTTCTTTTCCATTACATCTAATGGTTGGTGGGTTAGAAAGAGGTTAAAATGTTTAAGAATCCTTATTAAAGTAGCTTGTGAAAAATCTAAGACAGTAGGGTACAGAGCTAAACAGAGAATTCTCAACGGAAGACTACTGGCTGAGAAGCACTTGAAATGTTCAGGATACTTAGCCATCAAGTAAATGCAAATCAAAATAACTCTGAGATTCAATTTTACACCAGTCAGAATGGCTATAATCAAAAACTCAAGGAACAGTAGATGCTGTCGAGGATGTGGAGTAAGGAGAACACTCCTCCATTGCTGGTAGGAGTGCAAACCTGTACAGACACTATGGAAATTAATATGGCACTTTCTCAGAAAACTGGGAATAGTTATACCTCAAGATCCAGCTGTCTTAGTCAGGGTTTCTATTCCTGAAAAACATCATGACCAAGAAGCAAGTTGGGGAGGAAAGGGTTTATTCAGCTTACTCTTCCACATTGCTGTTCATCACTAAAGGAAGTCAGGACTGGAACTCAAGCAGGTCAGGAAGCAGGAGCTGATGCAGAGGCCATGGAGGGATGTTCCTTACTGGCTTGCTTCTCCTGGCTTGTTCAGTTGGCTTTCTTATAGAACCCAAGACTACCAGCCCAGGGATGGCACCACCCACAAGGGGCCCTCCCCCCTTGATCACTAATTGAGAAAATGCCTTACTGCTGGATCTCATGGAGACATTTTCTCAACCGAAACTCTTTTCTCCATGATAACTCCAGCTTATGTCAAGTTGACACAAAACCAGCCAGTACACCAGCTATATACCATTCCTGGGCATATACCCAAAAGATGCTCCACCATACCACAAGGACACTTGCTCAACTATGTTCACAGCAGCTTTATTTGTAATATCCTGGAACTGGAAACTAGATGTCTTTCAACTGCAGAAAGGGTGAAGAAAATGTGGTGCATTTACACAATTGAGTATACTAAGTTACTGAAAACTGGTATCGTGAAATTTGCAGGTAAATGCATGGATTAGAAAATATCCTGAGTGAGGTAACTGAGAATCAGAAAGACACATATGATATGTACTCACTTATAAGTGGATATTAACCATAAAGTACAGGATAACTACGCTACAATCTATAGACTCAAAGAATCGAAGTAACAAGGAGGGCCTAAGGGAAGATGTTTGAATTTCACTGAGAAGGGGAAATAAAATAGACATGGGGAGTGGATGGAGAATGGGTGGAAGAGGGAGTTGGGGGGTAACAGAAGGGATCAAGTGTGGGGAGGACAGACGGAGAGTGAACTAGGGTTGGTTGGTAGGGGCCATCTCTGGGACAAACTAGAAACCTAGGAAACTCCCAGGAACCTACCTATGAGGGTGAATCTAGCGAAGACTCCTGGCAAAAGAGGATATACAATCTAAAACAGCAACTTCCTGTAACCAGGCAAGAATTACAATGGAGGGACCACCACCCACCCACAAAATCTTCGAGACCCGCAATTTGTCCTGTCCACAAGATGTGCCGGGATAAAGATGGAGTAGAAATTGAGGGAATGGTCAACCAATGACTGGCCCAACTTGATAACCACGTCCGCCCCAAACACTATTAATGATATTCTTTTATACTTGCAGACAGGAACCTAACATAACTGTCCTCTGAGAAGCTTCACCTAGCAGCTGATGGGAAGAGAAGCAGAGACTCACAGCCAAACATTAGGCAGAGCTTGGGGAATCCTGCAGAAAAGGGGGAGGCAAGATTGAAGGAGTCAGAGGGGTCAAGGACACCACAAGAAAACCTACAGAATCAACTAATCTGGGCCCATAGGGGCTTACAGAGACTAAACCACTAACCAAAGAGCATACATGAAATGGACATAGGGTCCATACACATATTTAACAGATATGCAGCTTTGTCTTCATGTGAGACCCCTTACAAATGGAGCAGGGGCTGTCTCTGACTCTATTTCATGCCTCTGGACCCCTTCTCCCTAACTGGGATGCCTTGTCTAGGCTCAATAGGAGAAGATATACCTAGCCCAGGCCTTCTGGAACTTGATATGCCAAGTTGGGTTGATATCCATTAGAGGCCTCCCTTTCTCTGAGGAGGAAGGGAGGGAGGAGAGGGGTGAGGTGAGAGGGAGGGACTAGGAGGACAGGAGGGAGAGGAAGCTGTGATTGGAATGCAAATAAAATAAATAAATTTTTAAAAAAGTAATCACCACATAATACGGAATATCTCAAACAGATACTATCCTAGCAAGTTAAACCTCCAGTGTTGGGAATGGGTTGAATCGCTGAGTCATTGCCCAAAAGGTTCCCATAGAATCTCTTCCTCCAAATACCACAGGCTTTTGCTGAGGCTATTGATTACCCTCTATAATCTGATGGTAATCGGCTGAAGAT
Source organism: Rhynchomys soricoides (assembly GCA_019843965.1). Lineage (NCBI taxonomy): Eukaryota > Metazoa > Chordata > Mammalia > Rodentia > Muridae > Rhynchomys > Rhynchomys soricoides. Next base: position 21,895,647 of record JADRCH010000009.1, read on the forward strand.
ACAATTTACCTATGTCACCACAAATGATGAAATCAAGCTGGTGGCCAACCAAAAGGTTCATTCCTACTGACTAGTGTTCATAGTACTACTGGAGGAAAAAGTAATCATCAACATTAATGAGCTCCTTAACTTGTGAGCTATAACAATGTTCTGCCTGCAAGACACACTTCAATAGTGGCACAAATGTTATGGGAGTCACCATCCACTTTCTGATGGCATCCAAGGTCTATTTCATGAGATGGAAACCATACTTGATACTACTAAAGTAGCTACAAACTGGAAACTTGAAAGGTCATGTGCTACAGGGACATAGCAATAACATGACTCCTAATGACATGCAGCTATACCCACAGATCAGAGCATTGCTAAACCCTCAACAGAGAAGCTTCTTGCAGTAGAAGGCACTTAACAAACAGACTCATGACTGGACAATGTGCAGAATGAGAGAATGGATCATGTATCTCTGAATGGGATGTCTTTATCAAACTCCTCCCTTCCAGATTCAGGAATCTATGTGGAAGAGGAGATAGACAGATTTTAAACCAGAGGTGGTAAATGACACCAAAGAAACAACATCTTCCAGATACAACAGGATTGATGTACATATGGATTCACAGAAATTATGACAACATGCATGAGATCTATACAGATTCAAATAAATTCCAGCACTGAGGAAGGAACATAGACACAGAGTTATACCCCGAAACCATAAGCTATTTGTTATTGAAACCTGCTAGGAAAGGGAAAACCAGTATTCTTCAATGTCATTGGGTATATCAACCACACTCCAGAATACACCCCATGGCCAGAGTAGTTGGGCAATATAAAATGGACTCTATGTTTGTTATGTAGTTTTTTGTTTCAATTTATTATGGTTTGACTTGTTTGTCTTATTAGTTTTTGAATTTGATTTTTATTTTATTCGCTTTTTTTTTCCTTTGAGAGAAGTAGAATATGAAATTGGGTAGTTAGGGAGAGGGGAAGGAATATGATCAAAGTATATTGTATGAAGAATATTAAAGATTAACAAATTAATTGGAAAAGACAAAATTATACAATTAAATGTTCAAATAATCAGTGATGGGTTATGAAAGGAAGAGAGCCAGTTTTCTTTAGGGTGTGGCCCCTTGGTAAGTCATATCATTCCAGTGTAACGAGCCATATGGGCAGCAGAAATAAGTCTTCATGTGTTTAGAAAGAGAACATAAATTAGGTTGTGTATAAGAGGCAGCTGGAACAGGGAAGAGTTGAGGGATTATTATTATTAAATAATATATTAAATATTATTAAATATTATTAAATATTATTAAAACACACTGTAAGAAATTCTTAAGCAAAAAAATAAAACTGAAGAAAAAAATAGAAAATGGTTAACAACATACACGGGATTACTCATTCATTGAGTGGTAAACCATGCTGGCTGGAGTTCTTTCCAAGTGGTTACGTATGCAACCCATCAGGTAGAAAACTGCAATCACATAGACACATAGACCACATCTAAGTTTTGGAGTCAAATTGTCATACAGAATGAAAAGTACTAGGTATTAGAAATGCAGACATGCTAAAAATTACTCTCAGGTTATTTTGATGCAGACTATTTTTGGGAACACTGGTCAGTTTCAGATTGTGTTGCTATGAAGTCACGTTCCAGATCCAATCACTATGTAGTCTACATAATTGCAAAATAGAAAAACAAACAAACACACACACATGAAAAACAATAAAAAGGAGCTGGGAATATAAAGGTACAGTGTGAATTTTCAAGTTCTAGCTTTATTACTTACTATCTACAGGATCTTGAGTAAGTACTTGTCCAACTGACTTATAAAACAAGAACATTTCATGATTCACAGGGCTATTGTTAGGGTATAATCATATAACTGGGTGAGGTATTAATTTTAGTAAAGGAAGTTGGAATAAACAACAAAAAACCAAAACAGCTCTTTTCTCTTTCCCTGCTGCCACCTACTATATATGTTTACCCCAGGATTGTTCATATTGACAGATTTGATAAATGTAAGCAATTTCTTCAAGGCATTCCCCAATTCTCTTGCCTACAAGTAATCTCTCCTTTTTCACAAGCAGTCTACCTGCATTTTGTTACCAGAGCTTATTTCTACATTGCTTCATACTTTATGCACATGGCGTATCTTTCTAATGGTCACAAACATCACACACACAAACACACATACACACACATACACACACACACAGACGTGATATATGTATACATACACGCGGGTGTGTGTGTCTTTAAAGAATAAGGAGCTCGTCTAATTTATCTTCATAGTACTAACATTTAACATGGTGTCAGGAACAGAAGGGAGGTTGTGCTAACAGAAGGAGATCAGTGAGAAAACAAGGCAGGGATCATGTTTCCATACTGACCTCTCTTTTGAACAACCATTAACTAAAAGAGGTCACTGCAGCTCCATCAACACTAAAAGTCAGACAGGAGATATCAGCCTGTGATTCATCAATTAGCGATTAGGTCAACTAACAGTTATTTGAAGCCTGGAATAAGAAAGAACCTTTAAAGAGTAATCCATGGGCATTTTCTTAGTCTGAAAACAGTGGTAATGGTTCTGGAGAGGAGCAACGTGCATAATGCCATACTGCTTAAAAACCCAGAGAAATGATAAGTGGGGTGCTGCTAAATAGTTTAGTATTTACCACAAAACAAATTATTTTCTTACATGCTTATAAATAAGCATGTCTAACTAAATTCTTTTAAGTATTCTATGAATATTTTATATGATATAGATTTCATATTTACTGAGAAAGTTTTTCACACTGAAAACAGAATGTTTCTCAAATATTTATTGTTTCAGAGGAAAACACTTTAAATGAAAATATGAGTCCCTCATGTTGAAAATGATGTGCTTATGCACATTTATCACAGAATACAACTGTTTGAAAATACATGTTGAAATGGCATATCCACCAATTTAAAATATGATCACAGTAGATATTGTCAGATGTGAGGGGAAAATACACATAATACTTCAGAGCCCAAACACTAAAGAGCTAAGTACAAGAGAGTTTTTCAATGGAATGTGTAACTTATGCCTAGACACATGGGCTTTCAATTCACAGGAAGAGAAATGATTAGAAGCAGAACTAGCTGGAAAACGATCTTAAAGATTTGGGAGTGCACTACATTTGTTAAATATTTTTGGTAGGATATTTATTGTCATATAAAAGATTAAGAACAATAAGCAACTTGAAAATTTCTATCTTCGACTTTTTGATTTAACAGACATATTTTGTTGTTCCCCAAAAGTCTAAAATTAGAACCGTTGGTATTTTTTAAATCACATCTATGGCAAATACTCAGTTATTGATGCCCTTTCTACCATTTTTATGGTTAACATTTCTCATGATCATGTCTATCTCTTTATGTATATTCCTACCTATAATAAGCAATTTAAAACTATTATTTTAAAAAATTGTTCAAGATATTTAAAATAATTTTGGAGACAAGTATGGAATATTTCATTGAGAATTTGTATCTTCATAAAGCATAAGAATATACTATGCCAGAAACCTGCCTACAGAGGTTATCATGTATACATATTTAAAAATAATGTGCACAGCTTAATCACAATTTTCTTACATGGCAGTTTATTTTGCATTTTACAATCCAGCAAATTGTCACAATAATAAATGTGAATTTTGCTCTACGTCTTAAAAATCCTATATTCCAACGGTTTGTTATTTTCATTTAAAAATGGTAGTGAAATTCCCTTAATAACCAATAACACCTTTCTTGTCCGTACTCACTCATTCCCTCTGCCCACGTGGGCCTTACTTTTAAACTCATTGAAAATGATGTTTTCCAAGCATGTGCCACATGACTTGTTCATATAAATGGAGCAAATTAAACTGTCTCCACAGATATCCTATCACATTTGTAGTCCTGATTTCTCTCTTTAGCACGTGGCCAAGACACCGTATTATCTGCCTGCAGAGGTTGACCTCAGGATATTAGATTCTGCCACACAGCTCTCTTGTACTAAACCGAGGGGAAACACTTAATCACCCCTGCCTTTTCAGGAAAAAATCAACTTTAAATTTGCCATGATGAAAAATCAATAAAGCAGTAATTGCTTGGCTTATCATTGCATGGAAGAACAAATTGGGAAGCGAAGCTTAGCGTCCACACAGATTTCAGTGAGACACATGGAGTTTCAGGATCACTAGGCTAGAAAAGGAAGAGGTCTCACAGTGATAATTAAATCTACTCATGCTGATTTTCTGCCAAATTTATTTCCCAGGAGTATATAAAAATGTTTCACCGCTTACTAGCCAGGCATAACTAATCAAATCAACATTACACCAATGTATATACAAGACACAAAAAATGCAAATTCAATACTATAGATACTAGATTAATACTGATAAAAGTGTTAATAAAAATTAATTTAAAATTTTTTGTTTTAAAAATTGTTTTGTTCTATAAATATCCATTACTATTTTATCAACTAACATAGCATTTTAATTACATTATATCCTTCCCATTAGTTTAAATGGTCAAAGTTTTGATTAAGCTATAAAATTTTATTTATTTAATAAAATTCAAGCTAGCACACATTTATTCCTAGGACAATTCTCTGTAGCTTATTTCATCTGGTTCATTCTTCCTCAATGTAAATATATGCTATTATGTATAAATCAGTCCATTATTCTACACAATTTCACCATTCAATGTAAGCTACCAGATCTGTTGTCTAAATTAAACTTCACACTCAAAAACAGATTCATTGTCCAAAATAAAATGAGGACTATACATCATCCTTCCGACAAGGCAAATACACACCACAAAAAAATATTCCTGGAGGTATTTGGTGTTTAAAAATGACTCGTCCTAATAGACCTAATTCCATGCAGCAGATCAGCATCGCTCTAATGGAAGTGCAACACAATTATATTCAAACACTTGCACGAGGAGGAGGAGGGGGGGAAGAGGAGGAGGGGGAAGAGGAAGAGGAGGAGGAAGAGGAGGAGGAGGAGGAAGAGGAGGAGGAAGAGGAGGAGGAGGAAGAGGAGGAGGAGGAGGAGGAGGAGGAGGAGGAGGAGGAGGAGGAGCTTTGCCTTTTCTTTTGTTAAAAAATGATTTTATGTGTGTCCTTCAACTGGCTACTGGGACTATGATAATTAAAACATTTAAACCAGCACAAGCCCCTCAGCCTCTAATCTGGAGCTCAGGTCAGCTGTCTGTAGATTCTAATTTGTCCTCCATTTGTATTCATGACAAGAAAATACTGAATATTTAACAGCAAACCAGCAGGAGGAGGTATTGTGGGCTTCGAGGTTAAATAATTTGATTTCTGTGCAGATTACATGTAACATCCAACAACTAATCTCACACCTGATTTGGCAATACAATTACAGTAACAATGATGCAGGTGCACCATAACTACAAAGTAAAGAAATAAGAACTTTTTCTCATGGGCTGGGAAGCAATAACTTTAAAGTATTACACTGCTTCCTTTTCAATATGGAAGCAGCAATAACTTACAAAGCATGTCAATAGCTGCTCTGCTGCTTTGATGGTACTAGGAGATCCTTCCATTTCAGCTCACTAAACAGCAGTGAGATTTACAAACAAAACACAGGTCTGTCAAGGGGCCTGCATGATGTCTTCTGGTCCAGTTTCCTGCCTTCGGGCAGGAATACATTGAAACAGAAGCTTTGTTTTGATCCAAGATAAACTTCCATCTGTTGAAAAGTCCAAAGGCTCTTTTAAGAGAATGGACTGCTCCTCAAAAGCAAGAAAATGATAATAAGGCAGAAAGCCAGAGCAGAATAGGCAACTTCCTTATAAGATCATCAAATTGGCTACAACTGTTTCGAAACACACACACACACACACACACACACACACACAGAGAGAGAGAGAGAGAGAGAGAGAGAGAGAGAGAGAGAGAGATTAAAATTAAAAACCCCGTAGCATAGAATGCATGCCCAGGATACTTCATGGAATTGAACAATGTACTTGAATTAAGATTTAGGTTATAAAGAGCAACCAGCTTATTTACATAATCATGTCAAATTGTGTAGAAATGAAAATGTTTTATAATTTCACCATTTTCCATATTTTAAATTTATTTTCTGAACAAGACCATAAACAATTTCATTTACCTGTTATTAACTTGTTTCATCCTTCTTTCTCTCCCTCTCTCCTTCCTTCCTTCCTTCTCTTTGCTGATTGGTAATTTTGATGTTTATAATTATTGAATAAATCTGAGGGCAAGAATAATGATGAGGACTTCCAGGCCGTGAGTGGGTGCTACAATACTCAAGGTTTTTCCTGGGCCTTCTTTCTACGCTGATGCTATCCATGCCATATTTTTTAAACAATGAATTCTAGCTGGATGCTGAGGTATGCCTAACCGACAGCCACCTCAGCAGGCTGAAGTGGAAGAACTGCTGGAGTCCAGAGGTACCCTATGCTGGGCAGTGTGGGGAAACCTTGCTCCTTCTACCTCAAAGAAGCAAAAGACATTTTCACCCTCTGAACTTTTAGAATCACAATCTTTCACTTTTAAATTATTGAAGAAATTATTCTCTATTTGACATAGCAAAATGGTCATTTAAGCATAGTCTCTGCTTTCTCAGCTTACCCTCTATAGGAACACATTATTACTTAGTGATGAATGCTGATGAGTTGATTAATCCTAAGAGGGGAAGAAAGAGAGCTTCAGGACATTGTCTATACTATCAAGAAGCTTTCAACACATGGTTCACATACAAACTTAAATTTAAAACACTCCCAGTTTTTAAAATTCACAGGAAGTGCTTGATTCCTATCTTTCTTTAGTTTGCAATGGGATAGTTTTGTGGATCTCCTTTGTTTTCTTCAGCTGTGGCAACTTCAATGGATCTAATATGAGTCAATGTTACTGACCAAACTAGTTTCAATCTCACATGCCTTTTCTACACATGTGATAGGTTTTGTTCTTTTGTGTGTTTTTTGTGTAAAGGCTCAGTTGAGACTCTTTTCCTTATGTGAGATAGAAGACTAGAAAGTCATTAAGGGCCAATAGGTAAGTTTTGTAAAAATGAAAAACATTATTTCATTTTCTCATAACCTTAAAAAGAAGCAGGTTTCTTTATGGTATTTTCTTAAGGTGACAAATATGGGTCTATTTTCATTTTTCTACACACAGCCAGCCAGTTAGACCAGCACCATTTGTTGAAGATGCTTTCTTTATTCCATTGTATATTTTTGGCTTCTTTGTCAAAGATCAAGTGCCTGTAAGAGTGTGGTTTTATTTCTGGGTCTTCAATTCTATTCCACTGATCAACATGTATGTCTCTGTACTAATACCATGCAGTTTTTCCCACTATTGCTCTGTAGTACAGCTTGAAGTTAGGGATGGTGATTTCCCCAGTTCCTCTTTTATTGTTAAGAATTGTTTTTGCTATTCTGGGTTTTTTGTCTTTCCAGATGAATTTGAGAATTGCTTTTTACATGTCTTTGAAGAATTGTGTTGGGATTTTGATAGGGATTGCACTGAATCTGTAGATTGCTTTTGGTAGGATGGCCATTTTTACTATGTTAATTCTGCCAATCCATGAGCATGGGATATTTCTCCATTTTCTGAGATCTTTGATTTCTTTCTTGAGACTTGAAGTTATTGTCATACAGGTCTTTCACTTGTTTGGTTAGAGTTACCCCAAGATATTTTATATTATTTGTGTCTATTGTGAAGGGAGTTGTCTCCTTAATTTCTTTCTCAACTTGTTTATCATTTGTATAAAGGAAGGCCACTGATTTGTTTGAGTTAATTTTATGTCCTCCGCCCACTTTTCTGAAGTTGTTTATCAGCTGGAGAGGTTCTCTGGTAGAATTTTTAGGGTCGCTTTTGTATACTATCATATCATCTGCAAATAGTGATGCCTTCATTTATTCTTTGCCAATTTGTATTCCCTTGATCTCTTTTTGTTGTCTTATTGTTCTAGCTAGCACTCTCTTCTATATTGAATAGATATGGGGAGAGTGGGCATCTTTGTCTTGTCCCTGATTTTAGTGAGATTGCTTCAAGTATGTCTCCATTTAATTTGAAATTGGCTGTTGGGTTTGCAGTAAATTACTTTTATTATGTTTAGATATGGGCCTTGAATTCCTGATCTCTCCAATACTTTTAACATGAAGGGGTGTTGTATTTTGTCAAATGCTTTTTCTGCATCTAAGGAGATGATCATGTGTTTTTTTCCTTTGAGTTTGTATATATAATGGATTACATTAATGTATGTTCGTATTTTATTAAATACTTACAAGTTTCATTTACCTTTCTAAAAGCCCCACCCCCAAGTCTTTAGCATTTCTTTGCTTCTATACTTGCTTACATATTTCTAGTCCCTTCCATTTTTATATCACATGTGTTCTACATTTTATTTTAGTGTGTGTGTGTGAGAGTGTTTGTGTGTGCACATGACAGTGTCCTTATGTAAAGGTCAAATTGGTTTTTTCCTTTCACCTTCATGTGGTCCTGGAGGTTGACCTCTGGTCACTTGGCTTTCATACCAAGCGCCTTAACACACTGAGTTATTCACTAGATTCCAATAAACAGGTCATTAATGATGTATCTTTCCAGGTTTAGCTATGTGCACAGAGGGTAAGCAAAAACAGAGCAGGATCACCCCTTCTAGCTTTATGGGGATTAGAGAGTGGTAGGAACTAATGAAAGACTTTATACTTAGATATGTTAAACAATGAACAATCTAGGTCAATAAAAGAAATTGGATGAACTTTTTCTAAAGACAGAGAAAAGAACTTTTTTTTTTTTTAAAGTACAGTTAAATATAAACAGTATGACTTCCCAGCTGTCCAGATCAGCTCACGAGAATAAGGTTCAAAGACTTGCCAGAAGAGTAAAAGACACCCCACTTAGAGGACGCCCCAGCTGTTCACTGGACACTGCATTTGGACATTTGGACTAAAAAGCAAAGTAATCAAGAAGATGGAGGTGATGTTTCAGAGAATCTCTGAGAAAATATTTGATACAATCTGCTGCGGAGCTGTGCTAACAAACTGATAGACCATCGTTCCAGACAATGGAAACAGGCCAGGGTAATACTAAAATAATTAGTCCAATAAATCCGATGTTACAAAAAAAACCAAACAAACAAAAAAAAAAAAACCAAAGACTTGCCAGGATTCTACGTAAATACCTGTGACAGCACGCTCTGAAGTACGAGGATGAAAACTCTGGATAGTCATTTCATGAAAATGAATCAAAAACTATGTTTAAAGGCATACTGATAAAACTTTTAAAATCACTGAGAACATTTAAAAATAATATCATACACAAGTTTACATAAAATATAGAATTAAATGTGGTTTTATTACTTCAAAGACATGGCCAAATGTCAGGTACCAGTAAGCATTTGTAATTTGCTTTACTTCTATCACAGAAACTATAATATAAAAATTAGAAAACTAATGGAGAGAGAGAGCAAGATGGTTCAGTGGAGGAAGGTACTGTCAAGCCTGATCATCTCCATGTGGTCAGTAGAGCCTACGTGGTAGGAGCAAAGAAGCCCCTGTAAGCTGCTCTGATAGCCACCCCCACTCTCCCTAAGTAAATAAATGAATAAAATAATAAATAAGCTAGAAAAAAAGGAATTTTCTTATTTTTTTTTTTACCAACTCTTCCAAAATAATTTTCCCATTGGATTCTTAATATATAAAAGAAAAGTCTGTCAGTGCTTCTTAGAAGGGCAAACAAAATACTCACAGGAGGAAATATGGAGACAAAGTGTGGAGCAGAGACTGAAGGAAAGGCCATCCAGAGACTGCCCTACCTGGGGATTCATCCCATATGCAGTAACCAAACCCAGATGCTATTGTGGATGCCTGGAAGTGCTTGCTGACAGGAGCCTGATACATCTGTCTCCTGAGAGGCTCTGCCAGAGCCTGACCAATACAGAGGCAGATGCTTGCAGCCAACCATTGGACTGAGCACAGGGTCCCTGATGAAGAAGTTGGAGAAGGGACTGAAGGATCTGGACCACCAACCAAAGAGTACACATGGAGGGACCCATGGCCCCTGCTGCATATGTGGCAGAGGAGGGCCTTGTTGGCTGGCCATCAGTAGAAGGAGAGGCCTTGGGCCTGAGGGTGTTCAATGCTCCAGTGTAGGGGAATGCCATGGCAGGAAGATGGGAGTGGGTGGGGGTGGGGGGTGGGGAACATCCTCATAGAGGAAAGGAGAGGAGGGATGGGATAGGGGGTTTCTGAAGGGGAGACCTGGAAAGGGGAAAGCATTTGAAATGTAAATAAAGAAAATATCCATTTTTTTTTTTTAAAAAAGAAAGTACAAATAAGAAACAAAAGAGAAAAGAAAAGTCTGTAAAGTATTTGTTACTTTAAATACACTAAACTATGGTAGACTGTTTATGTAGTACCCAGGATGCCTTGGGTTCCATTCCTAGTACTGCATGAAATTAGGCACAATGCTTCATGCCTATAATTTTACTACTTGAGAGGTAGAGGAAGGAGAATTGTAAGTTCAATGCCACGTTCAGCTCTGTAAGAAGTTTCAGATCAGACTGGACTACATGACTGCCTGTCTCAATAGCAAATGACAATACCTGCTTAAAAGAAACACTGAGTTTCTGAACTTTGGATTCCATAAATTTTAAAAATGTCTTGAATAATTTGGACCAAATGATGATATAATGTGGTTATTCCAAAATGAATAACTGTAAAACCTCTAAATTAGCACATGTACCTAGGATTTCACTGCATCCAGATAGACAGAGTACAGAGACCTTTAACTTTTACAGGAAAAAAATCACTTCCTAATTTTACAATTTTTTCTTCCATGTAATTTCATACATTACGGAAAATATGCCAGTTCTGAAGATGAGCAGCTAGACAATTACATTTGAGGGTGATGTGAAGCTGCTAAATGATCACCCCCACTTTTGCTAAAAACAAAGCCATGCTATATGTAGAGAGTAATGACAGCCTGAAAGCAAGATCTGCAGGAGGGACAATCGAGGCTTGATAGCTATTGGCTCAAGGGCTGTTAGTTATCAGGCCAATATTAAGGGGTCATGATCCATCAAACTGGCCACTTAATAGCTATAAGTAATATTACAAACATGACTGCCCAAACAAGGCTGTATCTTTTAATCGTAAATAAAGCACTTAAAAGGTTTGTTAGTTCACTGCACAGGCAATGTTAGTAGGAAATAGTATCATAAATATTAGGAAGAGCAATCTGAAGCAGGCACTGTGCCATTACTGAGATTATAAAGAAGCGTAAAATATACATCATCTTCACTCAATGTGCTACAACTTAGCGAGAGTAATATGAGTATTTTAAATAATAACGAATAAACTAATACTTAATAATAAATATATCCAAGCCCACAAGCAATATCCTCAAATATCACTCATATAAATAATGAATATATTGCCTCAACAAGTGGATTTTCATAGTCTACTACTTATTCCCAGTGTTGCTTTTCACAGCCTACCATAGAATCTGAGTGGTCAAACACTCAATTCTTGGACGCTGGACTCTCTTTGTCAGGAGGTGGGGCTGGGGGTATACAGAGAGAGTGTGAAGGGTACTTGAAATAGATATGATTGAAATACATTACATACCTAGATGAAATTGTTAAAGAATATGTAAAACATACTCCAAAAAGATTTTTTTAGTTAAATTTAAGTTTTTATATGGGTAGGGAAACAGGTGGACACTAGGTATTTTGATAAACTACAGAAGAAAATTATTCTGTTTATAATGTTAAATGGTGTTTTTGGTTTTGAGATCAATTTTAAGATAAATATATAAGAACTAGGACAATTATTCCATGTATTTATTTTAAATTATTATTTAATTTAATTATTTTGCCATTTTTATTAATATTTTAAATTATTATTTATTATTCCTAGGAAAATTTTTTTATACCTGATTTTGGTTACCCCCCCTTTATGCCTTTGAGTTCCTCTATACCACCTCTCCCATCTAGATCCACTCCTTTTCTCTCTCATTAGAAAACAAATAAGCTTCTAAGGGATCATAATAAAACAAAATAAAATAAAATGTAAGATATAAAGAAAACCAACACATTGGAATGGGACAAAAGAAACACAGAAGAAAAAAAGCCCAAGACAAGGCACAAGGAAGAGACCCACACATTCTCACACCTAAGAATACCCTAAAAGCACTAACCTTGAGGCTATAAGATATATGCAGAGGCCCTGCTGCAGACCCATGTAGGCCCTGTGCAAGCTGCTTCAGTCTCTGTGGGTTCATAGGCGCTACAAGCATGCAATTTAGAAGACCTTGTTTTCTTGGTGTCTTCTCTCCCCTCTGACTCTTACATTCTTTCTGTCTTCTTTTTCACAGGGTGCCCTGATCCCTGAGGGGAAGGATTTGGTGGAGACATCCTTTGTAGGGCTTAGGGTTTCAAAGCCTTTCATTCTTTACATACTGTCTGACAGTGTATTTGTCCCCATGTGCTGCAGGAAGAAGTTTCTCTGACGATAGTTGAGCAAGGTACTGATCTATGAATGCAGCAGAATGACATTAAGTGTCATTTTATTGCCATAGTCTTTTAGTGGACTTTATTTGGTTTTAGCCTCGCTCCCTGGGCTATCTAGGTTCAGGTTCTTGGTCACCCAAACAATGTCAAGATTGGGTTCCATCTTGTGGACTGGGCTTTAAGCCAAATCAGATGTTGATTGGTTACTCTCACAAGTTTTGTGACATCACTACACTAGCATATCTTGCAGGTTGGACACCATGGTAGATCAGTGTTTGGGGCTGTGTTGATGTTTACATTTCTTTTAGTAGCATGCAGTCCCTTCCTGTACCAAACTAGAACATATAAGTGAAGGTATTATGTAGGCACCAGCTCTACATCTCTATGTTTAACAAGTTGTGTAGATGTTGTCTTCAGCAATGGAGCCTTGTCCTCAGTTTGTGGAGAGCAATCTATATACTTTTGGCAACAGCCTGGATTGTTTAAGGATTCCCCTGAGACCCTTTTGGCCAACACCTCAAGTAATATTATCCAATGTCCAGATTGAAAGCTTCATTCAGTATCAGTAGATGGTCAGTTGGGGCTTTGTCTTTCAATTACTTGGCAATTCTAGTTAACCTTTGGGAAGCTTCCATTGTATCGTTTGCATATGACCTCTCAAATGTCCCTTAATTTCACCTATCTCTCCTCATATTCCTTCTTTGTTCTCCTCTTCTATCCCCCATCCCCCACCCCAGTCCCTTACTCTATAACTCACATCTGCAGCTCTATGAATTGTAGCTTGGTTAGCACTGATCACCTCGAACAGCATATGTACACATATGCATATACCACCACAAAAACAAATATCGATAGATACAAATAAAAGTAAAAGCACTAATTTTTAAAAGTAAAAAAGCAATAAAAGTTGTTAGTTATTTACTAATTATCAATCTTTGGGCACTTTTCTTATCTTGAGAAAAGCTTACCAAAATGAATTTTATTGAGCAAAATTACCCCCTGGTTAGCCTTGTGCTTAGATTGACAGTGTCAGACCAAAATTTTAATTACTTTTAAAGGGAGCTAGATTTTTTTGTATTAGATATTTCATTTTAATGTGAAGAAATAGCACAACATAGGTTATCTTGTTTTTATACTAAAATGTCTGGGATGTTGTAAAGGCAAGTGTAAGTAAAATTTTATAGAGAATTGAATAGAATAGAGCTAACATTATAATTGCTCTTACCTGAGAAAATAAAAGTCTATATTCAGTGATGGGAATTTTCTTTTTGCTTTTGTCTAAAATTTAGTTTGTTTTTCAGAACTCTGTTTTAATTAGATTACAAATGAAACCAGCAGCTAAAGAAGCAGTTTATTCTGTTGTTTTACTTGATGAAGTACATCTATTTCTGTAGGCATGACTTTGAATATTAGTTACCTTTGAGTTTATTAGTTTACTAGTTATAAGCTCTCATTTAACTTTATATCCGATACATTATTATTGTTATTATTATTATTATTATTATTATTATTATTATTATTATTTTACTTATTCACTTTGTATCCTGCTTACTGCCCCCTTCTGGTCACTCCCTCCCACAACCCTTCCCCTCATCTCCCTGTCCCCTTGTCCTTGAGTGGGGGGACCCTCTACCCCCTGTACCTCCCTACCCTGGCACTTCAAGTCTCTACGAGGCTAGGTGCATCCTTTCCTACTGAGGCCAGACAAGGTAGCCCAGAGATGGGAAATTTTAAGCAAACTTTTTTTCTAAGTTGAGTGGCATAGAAATCATGAACTGAGCTATTCTGAGCCAACTTTAAAAATAAACCAAGTCATTCTATAGAAAATAATTTGTCCTCACAAGATATGATTTTGATTAAGTGAATTTTTTTGTTCCCATGCTAGTATTTAACTGCTGCTATAAAAACAAAGAAAACTTAGGTAAATGAATGAATTTTATCCTGACATTGGAATGAAAAAAGAAAAAGAAAAAAAAAGCGTGCTAGAGTTTCAGTAAAGTTAGTCAGACTTTAAAAAGCACAATAGAAAGATGTCCTATTATCTTGGAATCTAAAATCCCATTTGGTCATTTCCATATAAACAATCCACATTACACTCTTCATTCCCATCCAGTCCTCAATGTAGTCTATGCTAAGTTTGCAAAAATGCACTAGAATTAAACAAAAAAGAAGCAGCGCAATGACTGACCATGTAAGAGTTTCATATTGTTTGTGACGATTGTGAAGGGTGTCGCTTCCCTAATTTCTTTCCCAGCCTGTTTATTAGCCCAAAAGTTCGAAATACCCAAGAGTCACTTCACAGCAACCATTGGGCTGAATGTGAGATCCCAGATGGAGGAGTTGGAGAAGGGACTGAAGGAGCTGAGGGAGTTTGCAGCCCCAGGGAGGGAGTAACAGTGGCAACTGGCCTGACCCCTCGATGTTCCTGGAGACTGATCCACCAACCAAAGAATACACATGGAGGGACCCATGGTGCTGGCCACATATGCAGCAGATGAGGGTCTTGTTAGACATCAGGGGGAGCAGAGGCCCTTGGGCCTGAGGGTATTAGATCCCCCAGTAGAGGAGAATGCCAAGGAAGGAAGACAAGAGTGGGTGGGTGGGTGGGGGAATACCCCCACAGAGGCAGGGGGAGGGGGAGGGAGTAGGGAGGTTCCAAAGGGGAGATCTGGAAAGGGGGAAACATTTGAAATGTAAATAATGTATCAAAAAAATAAAAAGAAAAAAAAGTTTTATAGTACATTATTGTAACTGTATATTTAGGTGGTAGATGAGAAAATCAAGCCTTCTATAACAGATAAGAAAACTGGGTTTAAAAAGATTACCTAAGGTTACACAGGATGAAAAGGCACTAACCTCTATTTAATTTCTTTCCATGACTTTTTTTTTTGGTTTCTTCCTGTTGTACAATGTATGCTCTTATGCTGGGGCATGATTTTTCTCTTTCAGGATCTACTCATATAGTACAAAGCAGTACCTAGCATGTAGTGAACACTAGGTAAACACATACACACACACTTAAATTTTAAAAATTATTTTAGTGTGTGTGTTGTTTGTGTGGTCATGAGTGTCCTACAGAGAATATATGGAGGTCTAGGGATAATGCTTGAGTTCATTCTCTTCTACCTTCACATTAATCCCAGAGGCCAAAGCTAGGCTCACAGGCTTGTGCAGCAAATACCCTTGCCCACTGAGCCATCTTGCTTATCCAGAAGATATAATTTTAAATGATAAAAGTTACTAAAAGGTGAATAAATGGTTATATATATCTATATATATATCTATATATCTATATATATATCTCACATACATTATTCTCTTGTGCTGTAATTCTAGGTAACAATAACAGCTTATAGCATTATTAGTTGTACATTTTATAACATCTCTAGGAAATTTTTATTATCTTTCCAACTACAGAGTCACAGTGACATTAAGTTACTTATTCAAATATAGAGCCGAAATATGGTAAAGCAGATTCTAAATCTCATCCTGTCAGCTAGAGGATACTAGGGATGTTTCCATGCTGGCACAGTTGACTCCCTAGACTGCACTGGCATTCCTAAGATTATATATTGATAGGTATTTGAGAAGTATGTCTGCTTCCTAATTTTAAATCTATAGTGGAGCTGACTAATTGAATAGGAAGGCTGTGGCTCTGACTGGTCTTGAAATTTGTGTTTTTTGGAAAACAGAAAATATTAAATTGGTAAGGAAATCCATGATGTGTGGTCACCAGAGACCTAGCAATGGTCACATAGATATACATCTGTTTTTCATGAATAAACACATCTTGCTGAAAAGAGCCATAACGTGGTCTAAACTGGCTTCCAACTCCATAAAGAGCAGCTAAATGTGTGATACAAAATGTATGAAGGAGCTGGAGAGACGGCTCTGTGATTAAGGGCACTGGCTGCTTTCTCCAGGGGTCCTGAGTTCAATTCCCAGCACCCACATGGTGGCTCACAACTTTCTGTAATGAGATCTGATCTTCTCTTCTGGCCTGTAGGTATATATGCACATAGAGTATTCACAAACATAAAAATAATCTCTAAAAAGCATATGAAGGAAAATCATTAGTATTAAGCTGTTTTGAAAGTAAGAGAATTATTTTCAAATGTGGTAAAAGTTTGTAATATACTTGAAATAAAGAAATTATATTTATAAAAGCCAACACTATGTGAAATGAACATATCCTCAAAAGCACTTTAGCATTATTAAAAAGAGCAAATAAATAAAAATTACTTATCACATATTGACTATAGTTAACACTATGTTGTACAATAGACAAAATGATATGTAACAGAAAGGCTAATAAGATTTAGCACCCATGTTCTTGCAGATATGGAATCAAGGGGACTATAAAAGGCAAATCACTCACTGCTGGGAGAAATAAGACAGATGGCTGATAACAGAACAAGTGGTCTGCAATGATTTTTGACTAATGAAAGACACAAGAAAATTAGACCATAAAGCAACATGTTCAGGTTAAGTAGATTTCTTTGTTAAGAATATAACACTCTAACATTATAGCTTATGTACTAAAAAGAGAAGTATTGATATTTTATAAATAATGGATTACAAAAGAAACAGGAATGCCAACCTGGGATGCAGGAAACATATCTTTCCTACAGAGATACTTAAACTCTGCAGTAAAACTAGTCAGTCAAAGTAGGTGAGCTCCCCTGAGTACTTAACTCTAAGAATGTTCCTGCATATTATTACAGGTAGCCAAATCAGAATTGATGCTACAGAAGGCAATCATTCTATTTTTTGTCTAACCTTCCATGCCAATTGAATAAACAGTGACTCCAAAAGGATAGCCAGGTACCAGTTACTGTAGTTAGTTATCTAGTATTTACATATGTAGACAGGGTCTCATATAGCTCAGACTAGTCTCAACTCACTATGTAGCCAAGGTTGGCCTTCTTCTTTTGATTCTTCTGCCTCTATCTGCAATGTGCTGGGAAGACGGGCATGCATGGCCATGTCCAGCTTTTGGGTTTTTTTTTTTCAGTCACTCCAATCTTCACCCTTTTCTCTGGATTTCAGGTGATGAATCACAGTAGATGGAAAAAAGGGATTATAACAGTTCTCCTTCTGAATATGGCAAGACTAAGAACCATAAAGCAGTGGGGAGGGCAAAATCTTAAGAAAGGGATCTGAGAAATGAGATGCTCAGGTATGGCCCTAATATAGTCTAATGGGACAAAAGCAGGTAAGGATAGCAAAAGAACATTCATACCCAGCTAAAACACATGCTTCTGTCTGGAGTACTTCATCTGAGAATCCCAGAAACCTAAGTGAGAAGACTTAATATGGAAACAGCTCTAAGTAAGAATGAGAACACTATAATGCACAGATGCTTAGGAAGTGGATGTAAGATTTACAGTGGAAGACAAAGCACAGAGGAAGGAAGAATTAAACCATGTTCTCTGTATATGTGCTGTATGCATACGTGTAGGAGAAGGAGCATGTCCATGTATATGGATGTAGAGGCCAGAAAGGATGCTGGGTGGCTTCCTCTTACATTTTCAGAACCTGAAGCTTGATATTTAGTGCACACTAGCCAGCAGGAGCTCTTGGAATCCATCTGTCTGTCCTCTGAAGCTGGGGTCAGCATTTACACGGGTACTGGGGATCTGGACTCACATCCTCCTGCTTGTCCAGCAAGTGTTCTTCTAAGTCAGGCATCTCCCTATACTCTTAGTCTTGTCATTATTTAACACTAAGTCTGATTTATGATTGCTTAAGGAGAGTCTTCACCATGGACTAGCTCGATAGAAAGTGATTAAGCATTGTGTCTTGTGGCCAGTTGTCCATACATTACAGAAATAACACAAAAGCACAAAACTCAGTTTGTGAGCACTTACTGGAGTTAAAATACATAAGATACTTAGAGCACTGCTGGCACCTTCTTTCCCTTTAGTATCTACTAGTCATGATCTCACCTTACTTAAAGGATTATCAAAGAGGAAGAAAGGAAAGAGGAAATTAAGGCTACTTCATTTGATTTCTTATCAATTGACCAAAAAACTTGATTTTTTATTTAAATACACAGATTTTTGGCTTGACTTTAGTTTTTGTTTGAAGTGCCTTATATAATGTTCATATTTTCACTGTCCACCATTTCCATGAATAATTTAGCATAAGCTCTCTGAGCTTTTTGGAAATAAAAATATTTGAAGTGACTAACAAATCAACCAACCAACCAGCACAACAGAGCATTTTTTTTTTTTGAATAAGCGTAAAGGGAAAAGAATTCCAAAGCCACTGTATTATGCCAAATAAATTAATTGAGAGA
Organism: Rhynchomys soricoides; assembly: GCA_019843965.1. Classification (NCBI taxonomy): domain Eukaryota; kingdom Metazoa; phylum Chordata; class Mammalia; order Rodentia; family Muridae; genus Rhynchomys; species Rhynchomys soricoides. Next base: position 21,914,458 of record JADRCH010000009.1, read on the forward strand.
GAAATAAAATGCAAAAGACCATTATTATGCCCATAAATGCATTAAAACATAATTAGCATCCTTAAATGAATGCTAGATTAAATAAAAAAAAAAAACCCATTTAGAAAACCCAAGGTGTTGTATCTACACATCCTATAAGTTAAAATCATTTTCAATAATCTACTTTAAAAGCATACTAAGAAAGCTTGGCATGCTGTCATATGCACATAATCCCAGCCTTTAGAGAAGGATGTGGGAGGTCTTGAGTTCAAGGGCAGCCTGAGCTACATGTCAAGCTTTTCTAAAAAAAATCCAGCCAACCAACCAACCAACCAACCAAAACAGGCAAGTATAACAAGAACATTTCTGAACATCCAGAGAAAAGAAGAGCCAAAGTGAGATATTCCTCAAGTCAAAATAAGAAAATAGAACTGAAAGATTGCATGTTCATTTCCTGAAATCCAACCTAATTTAAAATAAAAAAGTACTTACCTTTAAGGAAGCAAGTTTTAAAAGCACATTTTGAATGATTTGTTTATTTTTACAAAGAGATGTATCTTAATATAACTTCAGAGGAGTGGAAAGAGTTAGTAAGTGGATAGGAATGAAGGCCCATAAAGAATGTGCTGGCAATATCAGTAAGGGGAAGGTGAACTGAACTATGTGTAAGGACCATAGGAAATATTCAAACTGGATGGGTATAAGGCAAAACAGTAACCTTGGGAAACATTTGGTATACAGGCTGACTCTATCTTGGACACGATACTTTCAATCATAATATGCTATTGATTTAAGAACACTCAAAGGAAAGGACTGCATAATAGTCAAAGCAAAATTGCAAGGTACAGCTTTTGCTATGCTAATACAATAGCTTTGTTGAGATAACAGAGAGCGGATGAAGGAAGCCGGATAGACAATATTTATCTACATTTGAACAATGCTTTCAACCCTATGCTGCATATCAGCATGCTAAGAAATTAAGATATGAATTGTATAGATGATGTGACAGGCTGAATTTCTAGTGGCTTCCAGATTTGAAATAAAGGATTATTATTTTTTCAGATACAGAAGCTCATACCAATGTTTCTCAAGTTTTAATTTGCAGCTAGACTAATTATGTGAAATAAAATAAGTGTAGCTTATACATTAATCATCTTCAGGGAAAGGTTAATTTAATAGAATTCAATCTAATCCATAAGAAAAAAATTAGAAGCAAATAATAACAAAGAATCTAAAAGGTGACTGGTTTACTATACAAAACAAGTACAGTGAACATCATAAATAAAAATGTTTCTTTCATATTTTAGAATCAGTGTCATAGAGCTTAATCAATTGAATTTTTCTTCAACAACATAAGTTTCCAGTTTTTTTGATACATAGAAAATTCAGTGAAGTAGAGATAAAGCCATATAGCAAATACTGATAACATTTTCTATTATTTAACTTCATTTTGCATGATTATAATTCATTAGAGCAATTGCATAACAGCTAATGTCTTGTCTTAGAGAAGGGACACAGCAGAGATGGCATGCACTTTCAATGTGATTATTTAAAATCCAATGTAAACTCAAAATAAATCAAGGCTTGGACTTTAAAGAAGAAAAGAGAATTGGACACTTACTTAATAATTTGTTGATACAATAATTCAAGATTTGGACTATGTGTGAGGCACTATGATACTAGGTCATCTACAGTCCTGGAGTCAATGCTTTACTTAATATAACGGACTTGGAAAGAAGCAATTAAAATGGGTATTTTTGTAAGGCTGGAATTTTCAACAATTCTCAGACACAGAAGGAGAGAAGATATTACATATCACACACTACAAGGACTGTTTAACCTAATTAATCTGTATATGTATAGAATACTGGAAATGTAATTATAATACTTTAGTACCTGCAGTCATTAAAATATGTTAAAGTATCTTTTTGAAGGTAATTTATAACCAATTTATAATAAAGAGATCATTAGAAATAGCATATTAGTTATTATTTGGAAACAGGATGGAAAACATTAAAACTTTTTTATGAGGCTAAGAATTCATTTACTTTTTCATATTACACTCAATAATAATGATAAAACCTGCAACTACTAGCATTTCTTATTTTTTTATTAATTATTTTATTTATTTACATCCCGAATGTTGCCCCCCTTCCCAGTACCCTCTCACAGAGTTCTTCTCCCATCCTTCTTCCCCTTTGCCTCTGAAAGCATGCCCCTCCCCCATGTCCTCTCATCCTGGAGCATCAAATCTTTACAGGATTAGGCACACCCTTTCCCTGTGAGGCCAGACAAGGCAGTCCTCTTCAACATATGTGGTGGTGGTGGTGATGGCTTGGGCCAGCCTGTATATGCTCTTTGGTTGGCTGCTACTAGCATTTCTTATTTTTTAAAATTAGTTAAAACTCTAAGATCTGAATGCATGTAATTGAACTAAAATTACTACAAAACTTTTATTTGGGGACTGTACCATGTACTAGTTGTGATAGACAGAACCACGTATAGTATAATGTCAGTGTTATCAACTGGTTTTATCAATACAAAGCTAAACAGTACTTGAGATTCCTTCGACTTCTTTCCATCCAGTCTTCTATTAACTGGTACTATAGGCATGCAACAAACATCAGTGGGGTTAGAGAATGTACGGAATTGCAAATGCCAAGATGTATATGTTAAAGAGCCCAATTTCCTCAGTGAGTTATAATGTTAGTCGATCCCAGATAAGAGCATATAGTTAAGATTTCTGCAGGTCTTCTTGTCCTCTTGGGATGCTTCCCTTCTCCTCTCTTTCCCCATTGCCTTCCCCTCTCTCTCCACATGCTCATGGCTGGCCCCTTCCCTTCCCTTCCCTTCCCTTCCCCTTCCCCTGTCTCTCTCTCTCTGCCTTTCTCTGCCTCCACTACCCTCTTAACTCCCCTCCCCATGCCCTGAATAAACTATTGTATACTAAAACAAACAAACAAACAAACAAACCCAAAACGAAAAACTTTCTGCTGCTCAAATTTGGTAAGAATAACTTATATATGTATATAAGTTTAGTTTCAATGCATTTCTTTGTAGAGTTCTGTCATCAAGACCTACAGACCTTTCTTATAGGTGAGCAACTGGGGACTTGGATTGATTGGGGTGGTGCCGTTAGCATTCTAAACTTTCAAATGTAAATGGATGCTTTTCCTGGATCTCAGATTCTAACCAGAGGTGAATAACACAATTCTTTTCTTGGTGTTATGGTAAAAGATATGTATGCATTAAGAAAGGAATGTCAACCTTTTAATTTACACAAGAATATACAAAGCCAAAACGTGCACGTTATCAGTCTTTCAACATCTCAATATATCTTGTGAGCTTTTGAGAAGGTGAAAGATTTCCAGGGTGCTGTATGTGTACAGACGTCTGTGTGAGCACCCTTGCCACAGTGCTAACATGACAGTTAGAGGCTGCTTTCAGGAGCGTGTCCTTTCCTTCTACTATGTGGATCACAAGGTTAGAGCTCGGGTGGTCCGGCACAGTGGAGGATGTTCTTAACCACTGAGCCACCTTACTGGCCCCAGAAGATGCTTTTAAACTAATCTTATGGTAACAAACATTAGTGCCAGGCAATGAGTACAGTGTAATGCTGAGTCTTAGTCTAAGATCATGAAATGACATGAAGCCCCGTGAAGGCATTACATCATATTCTATGATGTATCCATGAAATATAAAAGTCATGTCAAATAATTACTCCTTAGAGGACAAAAGAAACATGTATTTTTACCTTCTTCTTTTCTTCTCTTGGCTTCTTCCTCATTCCTTTCTTTGGCTTTTAATGCTTCATCAGCTTTTGCTACAAGAAAACAATAAAATTTCCTTATTTGTTTTATGCATACCTTGTAAATGTGAACAGTGGGGAAAGGAAACAGAAATTTAATATTTATTTCTGTGACGTCAAAAATGTCAAAAGAATATGGAAATTAGTAATATTTATTTGTATTCTTCATTCAGAATTTATAACCAGAATTCGTTAATTAATTGATAATCCCCATGTCTTAGTTCAACACATTCTCTGTAGAAAAAGAAAATGAAGATTAGCAATGTAAGGTTAAATTATGACATATGAGTTGGAAACATATAGTTGGCTTTTAAAAGCCAGCTGATTTACCAGTGGAGCATACCTGTTTTAAAGTGTGGAGGATTCAAACCTGCACTAGAGACGCTTGCAGTCTCTGGGTGGCAATATCAGATTACGTGGACTTTCTCTTTCCCTATGCACATCATAATAGAGCTTTATTCATGTTATGACAGCATTTGCTAAAAAGAATCTTTTCTCTCTCTGGAACCTCTTCCTTATTACTTAATTATCTACTAGTTGCTCAAGTGCAGGGGTTTTTTCAAACACTTTACTACAGATGTTAAAGAAGATTAAAAATATACAGCACAGTAACAAGGGACTATCAATATACTCTGTAAATTAATTAAATTTCTGTTCTAGCACATCATTTATTCCGAAGCATTAACGTCTCAAAGGAGTGATTCTCCTTTATTGCCGTCTTACTGCCTGATGAGTGAACTAAGCGAAAATAAGTCTCTAATAGCATTAGAGTTGATGAAATATTAAGTTAAAAAAGTATTGCCTCGTCAAAAGAAAAAGAATCAGACTGTGCCAGCATTAAACTTTGGATCAGCCTTTACTCTAATGATTATAACAAGAAACTCTGATTTTAAAAAATAAAAATAGTCCAGTTGTTAAAACAAATATGTTTCCTGTGCAAAATTAACACATCTTTAGACCTATAAAATCTGGCTTAAAGAAAGAATTTGAGGAAAATTCATGTATCATAAAAAGCTAATTTTTCTTCAAAGTTTGATTTTTCTCACCATCAATACTGACACTTCTTCCTAAGATATAAAACTCACATAAAGGTGTTATGACGTGATCTATCTAATTACATGGACATCTGTTTCTATTTACAAGCTTTTACACATACTTAGACTGTGTTTAATGTCATGAACATTGAAACTTTTATGTCATTCTATATCATTGCAGAAATCGACTAAATTAGATAATAAAAACAAACCAGCAGTAACTCTAAAGACTTTTACTTCATTTACACTTTATTCACCCTGGTAGAAGGACAAGGATAATAGAAATTCCATTTAAATTCAATTTTGGTTATATGCGTAATTGTAGATCTACCCCTTGAGTCATGTAAAATGCTCAGCTTATGTTTCTTTCAAATTATCCGGCTCAGATTCCCATTCTACTCCTTACAACCATCTTCAATATGTATTAGCAGAGCTCATTAGACTGGAATTTAATAATGCAAACATCAGGTGCATTTCAAGAGCCTCCATTAACAACGTAAGATGGATTGCTTATATATAACTCTTGGGCCAACCGGGCACAATTTAAATTCAATAAAGTAGCCTGCCTAAATCTGATTTATCTATTTCACTACACTGGTTTGTCCTTTCTTACTGATTTGTTGCTATACATGGACAATTCATTGGAATATTGTTTTGTATGTTTTTTAGAAACTGCAAATGGCTCTTCTGTTGTGGTTAAATGTTTTACGTAATTCATCTTCATACTGTCAATCAAGATTCTCAAGTATTTGTGTATGCATGTAAATAAAACATCTAGTAAATTTGGTTCAAATAACATGAAAAATCATAAAAGTAAGCATTTCAAAATTTTACTAGTAATCACTATGTTGTCACAAGGAATATGCATGAATTCACTTAAAGAGAATAAGTATTTAAGAGGAAAGGCCAGGACAAACTCCTCCCTGATTCAATCGTGGAGTGTTGGTATTTTCCTAAATAGCTTCATGCTATCATCATTTAAACGTGGAAGGAAGCAGCACTTCTTTAGTTCTTCATATACAACTTAATTTACCGAAAAAAAAGTATTGTCCAAAGTTAGAACTTATACTTTACAGATGCAGACATTAAACACTATGAAATGTGTCACAGAATTTAACCCTGAGGTACAGAAGTAGTAAGAGCTAGTCCTGTGATTCGCCGCCACCATCTTCTGGGGACATTGCAGTACCATCTACTACAACGCATGCCAATTACTTAAAAACTACTGTTCTCATCTGATTGTCTACAGTCTCAAATCATCTGGTGCTCCCCAATCCTTCAGGTCTAATTGTACCCCTAAGGTGTTGGTTCTTGAATATCCAACCTAGAAGCCACAGCTTGAATGACCCCTACAAAATTCATGCTGCATTCAATTCCCATTGTGTAGTTTTAAGAAGTAGGATCACAGGGCCTCTAAAATATAAGTCATTGAGTGCTGTCTTCTTGATGGGATACACACAAAAATGAATTACCTCATGAATGAGCCTGTCATAACAGCCAATTTACATGTCTCTTACGTGTATCTCTCTTGTTCTTTGATATCTGCCCTAAAAAGCCTTAAGACTCTGCATTGTTCCTACCAGCAAGAAAGCCTCATAAGACGTAGTCCTTTGACCTTGTACCTTCCAGAATTATGAGCTAAATAAACTTTTATTCTTTATTGAGGGACTCAGAGAGGATAGGGAATCCACAAGAAGACCAACAAAGTCAACCAACCTGGTCCCTTGGGGCTTCCAGAGACTGAACCACCAACCAAAGAGCATACGCGGGCTGGAGCTAGGCCCCCTGCACATATGTAGCTGATGTGCAGCTTAGTCTTCTTGTGGGTCCCCCAACAACTGGAATGGGAACTGTCCATGACTCTATTGTATACCTGATGATCCCATTCCTCTAACTGGGTTGCCTTATCTGGCCTTAGTGGGACAGGGTATTCCTAGTCCTGAAGTGACTTGATATGCCAGAGTGGGTTGGTACTGGGGGGGAAGGGAAGGGGGATGGGCTGAATGGGGGAGGCACTGGGAGGAGAGGGGGTGACAATCAGAATGTAAAATGAATAAATAAACTAATTAATTAATGTAAAAATATATAGAGTCTACGGTAGTTATAGATGCACAAAGGCCAAGATATTGGCTTCCAAGGCAACTGTTTCAATTTCATGCTTATAAATACTTTATGTTGTTTTGACAGTTACCCATATTTCTGACCATTTTCCATTTATATGAAGGGTCTTCCTACAAAACAATATATTATATAATATAGTATATAATGAACCCAAACTTCATGATGTATAAACTAGCATGCATCCTTGTAGGTAGGTAGCATCTTTTCAGTCAACAAAGCCATAACTGGTGTCTATTTTTAGGTCTTACAACTTATTTTACACACACACACACACACACACACACACACACCAATGCCAATAATCTATCAACATTCTTGATACCCTAATATTTCCTCAGTTCTACTATTACCTTCAAACTTTTACAACAATCAAATTTACTACTTTTTTGCCTTGTTTCATAAAGTAACCCACCTATTTGTGCATTAAAGCCCATTCTTTGTCTTTGGGCATCCTGGCTCTTAAGGTTCAAATGCTCTCTGTCTATCCTCAGCTACAAATACATTTGAGTCTCCCAAACCCTGAACAGTGCTTACTTTTCTTTTAGCATTGCTACTCCTTCTCTGTCTATGATAACTGCTCCATCCCCAAATTTGTAGTGGTCTCAAAAAATTCCTTTACAGCCAAGTCTAATACTACCTTAGTTAGAGTCTCTGGGTTTTGCAAACCTGGGTATGGATATGGTTCAGCGTGAAGGTGGCTGCTATCATGTGTGAGGTCATAGATTTTAGTCATCCTTTTTAAAACACTATAATGCTTTCACAGTGTTTTGACTGCTCCCAATCACTCATTTTTTAATTTCTGTTTTTGGGTAAATTTCTGTTTTATGGAAATCCCAAATTGTTCCCTGTAAACCTTTCACAGATATGCCTATCCACGGCCCCTTTCCTGAGCATTAGAACTAACCCTTAGTATTTCACAACTGTGCTCGTGGCTGAACTCACAATCTTCCCCTTGCTGTTTCCCAGGTTCTCTTCCATTAGTAGATCCCTCTTCCTACCAACCACCCAATCTCTAGAGCTTCGTGCCATTTCCCTTCAGCCCTTATCCTCATGCCATATCTCAGGTCATTAGCTCTGTGGAGATTGTTTTGAGAATCCACTCACACCTCTCCATTTTCAATAGTCCCATTCAGATCATTTTTGTTCTGATGTTCTTATCTTATTTCTGCACTTCTAATCTCCTTCCTTCCCACGTACCCTCCACATGACCACAGGACAAGGACTAACACTCACTGTTTTGTATCCCCAGAAATACAGTTTCTAGAGAACACAGAGACTCATAAATATTGAGCAAATGAATATACTTTTCTAAAACTTCCAAATAACCATGGTACTATGTACTAAAATACCCTGAGGAACCCTTTAAGGCATGTGCATATGTAGATGCATATAAACATACTATATATAAATACTGCTAGAGACACTGAACCAAAGCCCTTGGCTTGTCATTTAAAGCCCTTTGGAGTCTGCTATTAAGGTAACTCTTAAGTCTCAATATTCATCATTCCTCCCTCTTCCCCAGGGATCTGTTAGCAGGAATTCTTGGGTCTTTTATTATACCACATCTTTGTTCTTGCTGGGGTACTCATTTGCTTTCTTGCTGAGAAAATTGTAGCTGGAAGTTTTAGCTGAAAAACTCCCCTCTTCTGTGAAACCCTCCCTGACCAACAACCCTCAAGTCTGTCTTGCAAGAATCGTCTTGTCATGTCATCCCATGGCCAGAGTCATAAAGATCGAAAAGCAAGGACAGAAAGGGAATGAAAATGGTTTTGTAAGCATCACTTTCTTTTCCCAACTACTGGCTGCATTGAAAGAAGAAGGCGAACCCTCAGCAGAAGGAGCACATGCTGCTGAATTTCTGCAAGGAGCAGTACTTTCTTCACAACTTGCATCAAACCGAGCTGCAAACACACAACATTAACATGCTGTTTGGCAGCAGGCCATTTCACACCGCCACTGTCCCAGCAGCTAGCCTAATTCTCCTTACAATAGTAGTTGTCAAAGCGTGGTTCCACAACACATGATTAAAACACACTCTGAAATGCAACGGAGATTTGTTGTTCCTCCAGAGATGAAATCTCTCTGAACAGAAGTCATCTGAGGCTGTTTCACTAGGGAGGCAGGGAACTGTATGTAGCACAGCGGAAGTAACATGGGGTGGGGCAAGGCCTTATGTATTAATAGTGTGTGTGTCCACAGGAAGTATCAGAGTTTATTCTTACTCTTATTGACGGTGTAAAACTTCCTTAGGAATATGGCTTTTTATATCATTAAAATTGTTTGATTTAAAGAAGTATTTTATATACCTTGTACAAAGAATAAGTTATATCAAGAATTAGAAGAGACTGACAGAATGTCAATTCATACCATACTTAGATAAAGAACAATAATGCTATTTTTTGAGAAATACATTTCCAAGAGTCTAACAATCTTCATGTAGCAGATCTTTTGCATATGCAGTTAAATCTTTGATGCTGTACCACTAGAAATGTACCAGAAATATTGAGAAGTTCTTAAAATAAAACAAAATGGAAAACAGATGCAAATAGATACAAAGAAAAATGATGAGGATATCACAGTTGATCATATTCAAAATCTATGAAGAAGTTGTAGGGAGGTTTTAGTCGGTGGACACCAATCACACTAGTCAGGCCTGGGGCAAATGTCAAGATGGAAATTATGACCGGAACAGCTGAGCAATGGTACCTCCCCTGTATGTGTGTAAGGATACAGCCAGTATTTGCCCACAGGCAAGAACAGTGAGTGCAGAGGTGCTGGGGCCTGTGAGGCAAGCGCTGGCTATTACTGACCCTTAAAAGGAATGATAAGCTACTGGTTTGTCCTTATCAACAACACATCTTGCCACTGACAGGAAAAAATGAAGACAGGCTATAATGAGGTGAAATGTCAGGATTATGGGGGCTGTGAAACAGAATGATGAACAGCCAACCTAGAATTACCACATAGTTGACAAAAATCAGTCCTGTGAAACAGAGAGAACAAGAGCAATATAAACAACAATACTTTACAATAACAAAGCCTTGTAATTAGAGTTAATAAAGAAAACAGAATGCTTTGGAATCAATGTTAATAGACAGCACACTTAAGAGTCTGAGACAATGCTGAATGTATCTTAGAAACTAAATTTTGATCATGAAAACAAAGCTCCATGTGTGAACTCAAGTGAATGAGCACCGCTGAAGACTAAGCGAATGAAGCAGTTCTTATCTGTGAACAGTTCATTGAATGTAATGGGAGGAGCAGAGTTTAGATACATAACAGAATTATCATGATGATTAAAGTTAATGTCTATTAAGTTACTATGTACCTCTGTGCATACGTATCTGCACATTTCACTTAATTATCAAAACAGTTCGGTGAGATATTTGCCATATGCCATAGTTATTTTACAGGTGACTAGCTGAGCACAAAATCACTCACTACTTTCAAGGCTATGGTGTCAGAAGCCCAGAAGAAACACCTTTGTGTTTACTATCTAAGAGGAATTCTTCCTAAAAAGAAAGGGAAAAGAACAGACTGTCAATTTCTCTAGAACATTTGAAGGGCACAAAGAATGGTCAGTTTGTGGAAGAAGGTAGATGAAAACTAGATTTATTTAAACAAGTTGTCGTAAAATTATGAAGTATCTAGAACACAAAGCAATATCTAGCCTCAACAACTGACAATGCCTGGGAGAAGAGAGCTCTCTACACAGAAGAAAAAAGCTAGGTTGCTGTCTAACAAATCTCCTCAAATTACTGAAAGCAGAAAGCACAGAGCTCCTATTTTCTGAGGATATTGAAATAAAGTGGGAAATTAAAAGGCAGAAACTGACTCTGCAACCCTGACCCACTCACTTATCCATTGAAAAGTCATGGTTTAATCATTCCAAATAAGCTTTTAGGCAAAAATGATTACTTGTTAGAAAACATATCAATTTAAATTAAATGGGTGAGTGAATTACAAACAAGAAGAATCAGAAATTATAAAGAAAACAAAAAGGCACTCTAAAAGATATAATGAACAAAACCAAAAGAAATTATTCAAAGAAGCAAGAAAATTAAGTCTTTAGAAAGTCTGAACAGAAAAGCAAGTCAAATGACAAAAAGATACAGATGCATAATTAAAACAACACACAGAGCAGAGACAATACAAACATACATTATCGAGCCCTATACTGGAAAATCTAGAGAAGACCAATAATTTTGAGAATACAACCAGAGAATGAGGACCTGAAAAACACAATTAGACAAAATACAGACTAAAACATGTTGGTTGCCTTTGGTTATGCTTCTACTAATGAGCTCACTGTGCTTCAATGAATGCTTTATATGTATGGTCACAGGGATTGCTGAGGCCAAACACAGTGGATCACAACAAACAAACCAACAAGGAAACCCAAAAAGGCATGAATGTGAGAGACAGTGGGGAGAGGTTCCTGGGGGTGGGAGGAGGCAACAGAGGTGCTGGGAGAAAGCTACCAACATATTATACTTGTATGCAGTTGTCAAGGAGCAAGTTAATTTAAAAATGTGCTTGGGACAGAACTTTTCAAAGACATGAAAAGAGCAATTCTCAAATTCATCTGGAAAAGCAAAAAACCCAGAATAGTGAAAACAATTCTTAACAATAAAAGAACTGCTGGGGGAATCACCATCCCCGACCTCAAGCTTTACTACAGAGCAATAGTGATAAAAACTACATTGTATTGGTACAGAGACAGACACGATGATCAACGGAATAGAACTGAAGACCCAGAAATGAACCCACACACTTATGGGCACTTGATCTTTGACAAAGAAGCCAAGCATATACAATGGAAACGAGAAAGCGTCTTCAACAAATGGTGCTGGTCTAACTGGCTGTCTGTATGTAGGAAAATTAAAATAGAGCCATATTTGGCACCTTGCACAAAGCTCAAGTCCAAGTGGATCAAGGACCTCAACATAAAACCAGATATACTGAACCTAATAGATAAAGTGGGAAAGAGCCTTGAACTCCTTGGCACAGGGGGAAATTTCCTAAATAGAACTCCATTGGCTCATGCTTTAAGATAAAGAATTGATAAATGGAGCCTCATAAAACTGGAAAGCTTCTGGAAGGCAAAAGACATACCCAATAAGACAAATCAGCAACCTACAGATTGGGAAAAAAAATCTTCAATAACCCCACATCCGATAGAGAGCTAATATCCAAAAAAATAAAGAACTCAAGATGCTAAACACCAAAAAAACCAAACAACCCAATCAAAAAATGGGGTATAGAACTAAACTGAGAATTCACAACTGAGGAATCTCAAATGGCTGAGAAACACCTAAGAAATGTTCAAAGTTCTTAGTGATCAGAGAAATGCAAATCAAAGCAACCTTGATATTCCACCAATCAGCATGGCTAAGATCAAACCTCAGGTGAAAACACATGCTGTTGAGGATGTGAAACTCCTCCAAAGAGGAACACTCCTCCACTGCTGGTGGGACTGCAAGCTGATACAACCTCTCTGGAAATCAATCTGGAGGTTCCTCAGAAAATTGGAAATAGATCTACTTGAAGACCAAGCTATACCACTCTTGGGAATATTCCCAAAAGATGCCCCACCATGCCACAGGGGCATGTTTTCCACAGGTTCATGGCCTTGTTTGTGATAGCCAGCAGCTGGAAACAACCCAGATGTTCCACGACAGAAGAATGGACACAGAAAATGTGGTTCATTAACACAAGGAAATACTATTCAGCTATTAAGAATGAGGACATCCTGAGTTTTGCAGGCACATGGATGGAACTAGAATATCATCCTGAGTCAGGTAACTCAGACCCAAAAGGACATGCATACTATGTACTCACTAATTAGTGGATATTAGAAAAACAAACAAAACAAAACAAAACAAAAAAACCAAAACCAAAAAACCAAACCAACAGTGCCAAATACCCAAGATACAGCCCACAGAACACAAAAAGGTCAACAAGCTGAAGGGCCCAAATGAGGATGCCTCAGTCCTATTTGGGAGGGAGAAGAAATGAACTACAAGGGGGAGGAAGGGAATCTGAGAGGGAATGGGGATTGGGGATAGGGGGAGGACAGGGGAACATGATCAGGTATAGGGTGGGGGAAAAGGACTGAAATTCCTGAGGGCCAGCAGAGAGAAGGGAAACATGCAACCTTGGGAGGGAGGAGGTTGGGCGGACCCTCCAGAATGTACCAGAGACCTGGGAGGTGAGAGACTCTCCAGACTCAAAGGGAGGGACCTTCGATGAAATGCCCTACATTGAAGAGAGGAAAGTTGTAGAGCCCACCTTCAGCAGAAAGACAGGGCACCAATTGAGGGTTGGGGTTGCCATCCCACAGTCAAAACTCTGACCTATAATTGTTCCTGTCTGAAAGAACTGCAGGGATGGAAATGGAGAGGAGCCTGAGGAAAAGAAGGTCCAGCGACAGGCCCCAAGTGAGATCCAGTTCAAGGGGAGGTCTCAAGACCTGACACTATTACTGAGACTATGGAGCGCTCACAAAAAGGGACCTATCATGTCTGCCCTCTGAAAGACCCAACAAGCAGCTAAAGAGTCAGATGCAGATATTTGCACCCAACCAAAGGACAGAAGAAGCTGCTGACCCCTGTGGTTGAATTAGGGGAAAGCTGGAAGAGGCTGGGGAGGAGGGTGGCTCTGCTGGAGGACCAGCAGGCTCAATTAATGTGGACCCCCGAGATCTCTCAGGTACTGGAACACCAACCAGGCAGCATACACTGGTTGATATGAGGCCTCCAACGTATATACAGCAGAGAACTGCCAGGTCTGGGTTCAGTCAAAGAAGGTGCACCTAACCCTCAAGAGACTAGAGGCCCCAGGGAGTTTAGAGGTCTGGTGGGGTGGGGGTGAGAACATCCTTGTGGAGACAGAGGGGCGGGGAGGAGGTATGGGATGTAGAACATTCAGAGGTTAGACCGGGAGGGGAATAAAATCTGGAGTTTAAAATAAATAAATAAATAACCCCACCAAGAGCGATGGATGAATTGATCGGTAGCTAAGAGCAACTGTAGCTTTATCAGAAGACTGAGTGAGGCTTGGTTCCCAACAGCAAACAGCAACTGAACACTACAACTCCGTTCCAAGCCATCCACGTCTTCCTCTGCACTCTGCATGCATCTGCACATGAGAGGTACACACACACACACACACACACACACACACAAATGCTCTCTCACACACACATACACACACATACAGGCAAACACTCACACACACACAATAAATAGTTACAAATTAAAAAGACTAAAATATAAAATTAGTGATAGAGAAAATAAAGTCTCTCTGTGGCTGGCCCAGACTGTAAAGTGGGGCCATAGGTTTTTGAGGTTCTGACTCCTGGGACACAAATGAAAATGCACATGGCATCCATACAGCAAATCTTCCAGAAAATGTTCTATAGAAAGGGCATGGGGAAAGGCACACACTTCTGTGCAAAGAAAAGGAAAGGAAATGAAGAATCCAAATTTGGAAGAGGCTAAATAATTAATAGTGTAGCATACAATACCTCAAGGTCACTGAAAATTAAAAATGAGGTATTGTTGTAGAAAGACCTTCTGGAAAAAAAATAAGTTGCATGATCCAAGTTAATAAACAAAACAAAAATATATGAATAAATATGCAAATTCACAGAGAACAAGAGCCATGTGTGGGAAAGCACCGCATCCTTGGTTAACTCGGCTGTGGAGGGCACAGCTCCCGTCTCCCCAGCCCCATGTGCTCTTTCAATCTCATCTATCACCTTCCTCTAGACATACAGATGGAGTTTAGAGACCACTCACGCCGTGAGAACAACACACTCTGAAGGTACTGAGGAAATTTTGTAAGGCACTAATTAATTTTGCAACTCAGTAACAAATTGTCTAACAAATTATAAATTAAAACATCTAGTAAAATATACTTTCCTTCTTTTAGTTTATTTGATTCCTAGTGTTTTCTTTTTTATGTAAACACTTATGACCAAGACAATAGGGTACTTTATAGATACTGCTTCACAACAATATTTCCAGATAGGATTATACATTAGGACAATTTGTGAACGTGACACCATGGATACCTAGAATTACCAATCCGATGCTTTCACATATGTATAAATTTTACTGGTATCTTAATTAGGCTTTCAATTGCTGCAATAAAACATCCTGACCATTAAGCAAGCTGGGGAAGAAAGGGTTATCTGGCTTACACTTCCACATTATAGTCCATCACTGAAGGAAGTCAGGACACAAACAGGGCAGGAACCCGAAGGCAGGGGCTGATGCAGTGGCCAAGGGAGGGTGATGCTTGTTGGATTGCTTCCTATGGCTTGCTTAGCCTGCTTACTCATACAATGCAGGATTACCAGCCCAGGGAGGGCACCACTCACAATAGACTGGGAGCTCTCCCATCAACCACTAATTAAGAAAATAGCCTACAGCAGATCTTATGGGGGCATTTTCTCAGTTGAGGTTCCCTTCTCTCAGATGACTATACTTTGTGTCAAGCTGACATAAAACCAGCCAGCACAACTGGATTAGTCATCAAAATACATTTGAGAAAATTTCTACTATGAATGGCTCATGTTTATTCAGTTTAAATGCTGTTGTATATTTTAAACCATCAATGTAAAAGACAGACATAAACTGTCATTCCCAGAGAATTCCAAGTCTGAATAATTTCCCACATCAGTTATCGTTATGCACATTTTATTGAGCAAATGAGTCCAAGAAAGTTAAAGAATTTGTTTAAGGTCAGAATGACCAAGGTATAGACAGAAGCTGTAAATTCCAGCTTAATATTCTTCTCAGGATTCTTCCTCCATATCTATTAGTCTGGAGGCAAATTGTAAACAAATTTAGACAGTAATTAATTACTTTATGCATGTTAATGATTATGGAGAAGCTTTTATCTATGTATATTTTACTTTAAAAAGTCATATAGAAAACCTGGAGCAGATTCCTTTGTAAGACCTATTAGTACAAGCTTATTCATTTCACAAACTGATAATGGCTTATTAAATCATAACTACCGTTTCTCTAATGGCACTGCGCTAACTCCTGTGAGCAATTTGGCCTGGTGAAAAAAATCCTCAATTTTGAAACATTCTTTACCATTTTCCAAAACACAAGAGCTTGTCTAATGCTAAAGGGATCAGTGACTCTATTCAGTGCAATTCTAAAGTGCTACATTGTTTTGCTTACCTCCAGGGCTGATGGCTGTTAGTAAAACAAATGCCTAAATACAGATGCTAGTTTGTGGGCTATCTGCTTATGAAAAAAAAATAACAGCAAAGGTAGAAGCCGGACCTACTTAGCTGTCCATTTTCTGACAAGCCAGGGTTTCTGAGCATCAACAGAGGAACTCATAAGTATCTGTAGATAGTCTAAAACTCCCTAGCTATGTCAAATCCATTACAGTTTTCAGAGGTACACAGCTACTGGCTTTGCATGTTTAAAGACCATCCAGTTACGGTTGGCATATCGGTTCTTTCCCAGTATAGAAAATACTGAAAGAATTTGCTAAATATGGTAAAAAAAAAATGATATTGATCAAAATAAACCTACAGAATTATAATTATTTTCTGCTTTCTAAAAGCACCAATGTGGAAATATAAATGTTCAAATACAGTATTAACAATGTTCACTAATTTGAGATGTTTGCTTTGAGGAAATTTCCTTTTGTATACTTTGAAAATGATTGTAAGAATAACTTTTTCTTTTACTATTTTATCCTGTGCCATATTTTTTTTATTGTTTCTTAATTCTTATAACCTGAATTAGGCTTTAAAGACCATAAAGATTTGCTTCAGGTGCTCCTTTACCCCCTCTTTTGTGGGAAAGCTTTTTGTCATATATTAGAAAAACAGACATCCAGCATAACCTAGGAAACCCACAGGTGTGCTATGATAACACAGCTCACTGCTTAGTATCTGCACTGCTGGATTAGATGGGGATTTCTCTCCCTAATTCTTCTGCTAGAATCCCCAAGCATTTGAGTTTTATGGATGGGATAAAAGCAAAGTAGTTACTACCTAAGATATTCACAGTGGCAGCTGATAATGTCAGCTTTATGTTTTTCAAATATGTGATGTCCTAAAGCTTTCTGACCATTTATGTGCCTCCTTTCCCATTCTTTTGACAAAGATTCGGTTATGGAAAATGAAAAAACCTGCTTAGCCACAGTAACTTCCATGTACTATAAGTGAAGACAAGTTAAGAAATTAAAAGCAATCCAATAGTAACAGTGTGGATATGCAACTGTGATATTCACTCCTGGAAAGCAGCTTTTGATAATGTTTTTAAGTAAAGGCTGATATGGAATAGATAGAATAAGAATAGCTTCAATGTTCTGTGTCTTTGCTTTACAGAAATCCATTGCCTTTCTGTTTCTCTGGAGTCAGCCAGCCACCATCAGAACCCCAATCCAAGAAAAATGTTTTAGCTTTTCAGAAAACTGGAATTGGAGCTATGGATTACTAACTACCTTTGAAAGAAATCTTATCCTAGATCCTAAGTGATTTGTAATGCTTTTCTTTAATGCCAAGGACCATATCAAGACACACTTAAAAATTAAAGGTGAGCTGTCATTTTAAAATGAGGAATAAAGAACAGAAACAATGATCAATATATGTATTTCAGAAATCAAGAATGAGATAAAACTTTTAAATACATTTTAAAATATTTAAGTATTTTTCTGTGTATGAATGACATGAGTGTATGTCTATGTCATGACAGCTCATGTGGCCAGAGGACAACTTTGAATTTATTCTCTCCTTTTAACTTCAGTGGGTTCTGGGGCAGTTCTTGGGTCATCAGGTTGTATAGTAAGTGTTTTACCGGCTGAGCAATCATGCCAGCCAGGTACAGCAACAGTTATGCAATATGTATTCTCCTATAATTTATTTTTTATTATTGACAAAGTATTTCTTTAAAAATTATATTAATTTATGTAATTAATTTTCATCATTTCAATACCTAAAAGGAAACAAAAAAATAGGCAGGCTTACTAGGTGCCAATCAGTCCTGAATACTTTCAGATACAGTGATTTTTGTATAATTCTCAACAAATTTCAGAGTGGTAATGATCTGCTTAAGGCTTTCTATGTAATCAGTGAGCAAATCAGTCATCGTAAGTATGTCTGCTGATATTTTTATCATAGCATCTTTAAAAAACTTCGCAGAAACAACAAAGCTAATTTGATTGGCTTTATTCACTTTTTGTCAAAATTTAATTATAATCATGATAAGTGGGATAAAAATATAAATATACAAGGAAATAACCTGCGGTGAAATGACGTGGTAATAATGAATTAATATCTTAAAGATGACCACTTTTTTATAGAAATATAAAATGTTCAGTATTTAAGAGAATGCCACGAATTTTGTTGCCGTAACTTGAGAAATTCATCTTTTAACCCTGAGTCAAGGGCTGAATTTCAGTGCTGTAACACACAAATGCATTCTAAAAAGGCTAACACTGATATTACACATCTCCACTACTGAGACCACAAATTTTTCCCCAACAGAACTCTGGCCTGCTCTGATTTAATCCTATTAAATATATGTTTTAATGCACTATATTTTATACATAACACACTTTGATAGAGGAATTGTATCATGATTCTACCACCTGAAATGCCTGTTCTGATCAAGAACAGCACAAAACAAACAAATAAAAATACAATCTTGTTAGATAACAAACTAGTTCCCTGGAGGCGTGAGCTGGTTTTGGAATGATCTATGATTCTCATTCCTGTAGTTGTAGGAACAAGACACACTATGGGAACTGGGTTTGCTAAATCTCAAGGGTGAACAGGAAAGCAGATCCACACATAATCTTAAGTAGCTTATTTTGAGAAGGCAAGTTCCATTTTTTCACATGATAGGTGAATTAACTTCAGCAGTGGCCATTTATGGTAATAGATACAAGGAAAGAAAGTTTGGTATTACTTTAAAAACTCAGTCATAATCTATGCAATTTAATTCAGTACCAAACAGAACTGAATACAAACAAGTTGTAGATCATGGACAGAATTAACCTACACCATTCTTCAGTTGGCAATACATAAATATATAAGAAAATTTAAAAGCATTTGTATTATAGGCAACTTTTTTTGCCAGCAAGTCAATGTACTTCATTAAAAAAACAGTACAGATAAAAGCATATAGGCTTTTAGCATCCATTAAGTTGATTTAATGATAAAAAGATATTTAAATCTACATATTTTATATATATATATCTGATATATATATCATATATATATGGTATATGTGGGAGACAGAAGAAATTCCTCTAATTAGGAAATGGAAAGAGTGATCTTTCCAAGTTTCTCTTTAATTTCAATGCTCTTATGAAGTTTAAACATGGATAGTACTTTATAAAACCATACTATAACAACAGGATCAAAAATTATAAATGAAGACTGCAGTGGTAACTAATTTTCTCAGACTGTGGCAATGAGAATGTCCTCCCAAACTAGAAGCACAGCTCATCAACTCTGTATTAACAGATACCAGTTTTGCTTGTTTAGTTCAGTATTAATCAGTCTTTATTTTTACAACCGTTAGTTTCTTCAGCATGTATGCGCATCATATGGAGATCTTGTTCAGGCACATAACCCTGCCCAAGGTAGATAAGATTTTCCTGTTTTCTTTACTTCAGACTAATCAATGAACTAATTGGAGACAATAATCTTTGTTGTGCAGGTGCTCCTTGAACTTTGAGGCTAAACTGGACTGCCTTCCTCAGCTTCCCAAGTATGTGGGACAACAGACTGGTGCCACTGTAGTTCGCTTATGTTACATATAATTTATAAATACAGAATTTAAAATACAATTGATCTCAGTAGGATTTGTGCACATCTGTAAACTCAAGAGCTACTTAGAAGAATGGGTTAAATTTGTTTAAAATAAAAACCACTATCTGATGTTTTTTACTGACGTCCAATTTAACTTACTCTGATGAAAGGATGCAGTGTAATAATAATTCTGATGTATTCGGATCTGGACTGTTAACTAATCCAAGGTTAAAATTCAATTTTATATTTGTTTGTTTGTTTATTTGCTTTTTGGTAGTGCTGGGGATAGAATCCAGGGGCCTAAGCAATGATGACTAGTCCACCTTGAGACCTAGGCCTCAAAAGGGGGCCCAGCCCTAACACAGAGGCTAAGAGCCAGAGGCAGGATAGCATAGAGACTTAGGATAGAACCAAGTAGGACTATCAACAAAACAAAACAAAACAACCACAATGAAATGCTTTCTAATGACATTCTGTTGTACTTGTACACTGGAGCCTAGTGTGCTCTCCACCACAGAGGCTTCAGCCAGCAACTGATGGAAACAGATGCAGAGACCACAGCCAAACATTAGATGGAGCTTGGGGAACCCCCCAGAAGAGAGGGAGGAAGGACTGAAGGAGGCAGAGGGGCCAAGGACACCACAAGAAAACCTACAGAATCAGTTAATCTGGGCTCAGAGGAGCTCACAGAGACTGAACCTGCATGGCTTTGACCTAGGTCTTCTGCATAATATTACGGTTGTGTAGCTTAGTCTTCTTATAGGACTCCTAACAGTGGGGAGGGCTGTCTCTGACACTTTCCCTTGCCTTGGGACCCTCTTCCTTCCCACTGGGTTGTCTCTTCCAGCCTTAATATGAGAGGGAGTGCTCAGTCTTAATACAATTTGATACGCCATGTTTGGTTGATATGCCTGGGAAGCCTGCCCTTTTCTGAAGGAAAATGGAGGAGTAGATCTGAGGGAGATGGGAGGAGGGGGTGGGGGGCTGAGAGAAGAGCAGGGAGGGGAACCACCATTGGGATATAATACATGAGAGAATTAAAAAAGAAAGAATTAGGGGCTTTGTGCAAGCTACATAAGATGTCTACCATGGAGTTATATTTCTAGCACTACTTTTACCAATTTCATTAATTTTTACCAATAGCTAATTTGTATTTGAAAACAATGTGCATTTTTCAATCTTGTCTTCAAGATCCTGCAGTGTTCATAGGAGCAACATTATTAATTTGTTGTTGAGTGACAGGATCCAGAGGCTGTTAGCAGTTCAACAATATTTACTCTATATACTTGAAGGTGATATTATCAGATACATACAAGTTATAATTATTCTACTTTATTGCTGTATTCTAAAATTTTGTATTTTAAACTAGTTCCAGGTCCTGGTGGTATTGCTGGTCTAGGTTTTATACCTCAAGAAGCATTATCTGAGCTGGTGAGAGGACTGTTGAGTGGAGTGTTGTCTCTAAATCTGAGTTGTGTTAATGGTGTCGAGCTTAGCAGACCCTCTTATTCCACCATATTTTTCACAAGGACTGACTGGACCAAACTATTTAGCTCTTACTGTTGGATGACTACTTTAGGTCAACTAGCATTGGTAAATAAGTGAGAATCTAATGTATCAGATTTGGTTGTTACAGCATAATAGAAGATAAACTTGTACTATGAAGAGTTTTAAGAATTAGACACAATTCAAATGCAGCCAATAAGTACTGAAGAATGGAGTTAACACTTTATTGGAATAAATCAAATTAAAATGATCTGCAAATGGAAAGCATTTCTTTACATTTATTTTGTTTTATGCATATGAGTGTTTTGCCTGCCTGTATGTCTATGTACCATGTGTGTGCCTGGTGTCCACAGAGGTCAGAAGAGGGTACTGAATCTCCTGAATCTAGAGTTACAGATAAATGTTAGCCATCATGTATGTATGTGCTGGAAATTGAATCAGGATTCTCTGTAAGAGCAAAAAGTGCTCTTAATCACTTAGCCATCTCCAGTCTTTGGCAAGCTTGTTGTTGTTGTTTGTTTGTTTTTTTCTTAAGCAAAAGATTGGGACACTGTGGTAAAGGAGATTAAAAATTAGAATTTAAAAAGCCATGTTCTGTGCCAGTTAAAACACATGTCTTATTAAGCAAATGTGAAGAGTGTGAGGCATCCCAACTGCAAACTGTGAATAGCACTTTCAACTTCTCCCATTCCACAATGTGTGAAAACAATGAGACAATATAAACACAAAAGACTGTCACATGGGCACGACATGAAAAATATAAACACAAAAAACTATCACATGGGCACGACAAGAATTTCTTGTTTTTATCCCACCAAGACAAGACTATTCAAAGTTAGCTTTAGCAGCTTTGGCCTTCACTCATCCCTTTAACACTAGCACACAACACAGGTTCAAGGGCATGCATGGGATTCACTGAATCTGCCAAGAAGTCAAGAGGATGCTTCCTAACCCAGATTTATATGAACACAAAGTTTTGAGCCTTATGGACTTAATGACTGAAACTTCCATTACTGATCTTTGGGAGGGGATCTTGTTGGAGATCAAAGTCAGGGCCTGCTAGGTGTGCTTTCTGCTACTGAGCCACCCTAGCATAATATCTACTGGGAGGGGAAGGCATGGCTGGGCCAAGTCATCCTCCTTGTAAACACACTTGGTTTATTTAGATGGTTTTTCTCAAAGGTAAAACAGTTTTACATTTGCATTGTAGGCCCAGTTAAGTCACCATGCCACTACCCTTCCATGACAGTGTCCTCTCACCAGGTCAGAAAACCTCATTTTCCTTCCATGGCTTATGGGATACTTCACTGGGTGCTTTTAGCCAATGTACTCCAGTCTTCTACTCCTCCCTTCCACACCATTTATTCTTGGAATTCTCAAAATATACTCTAATTTAGTAAACACACTGCACTCTGTTTCACAATTCTGTACCTTTCTGTAGCCTAAGCTTAAGAGACTTTGCTCCCTAATCAAATGTCATATTTATGACAGATATGTCATATTCATGGCAGAATCTGTTGTTGTTACGGCATCTTTGATTTGAAGCTCGTCAAATCACACTGTAGTTACTTAACATATTTTCTTATTTGCTCAGAACATAGCCCAGTAAAGTGAATGTTCACCTCATCAATTCTTAAACCATTTTCAATGTTCAAAAGAAGAAACACTTGAACATTGTAAGAAAATGAACTATAATAGCTGAAAGAATTTATAGCTTCAAAATAGCAAAGCAATAGATATTTATACTAGTTTCTGGTAACATATTACACATTTCCCTAGAACTTTGGTAGGGTGATATTTGTATTAAATTCCTACCTAAAGATTTTCAGACAAAGAGAGACGCAGATAGATGGATAGACACACAGACACACATGCAGAGAGAGAGACAGAGAGACAGAGAGAGAGAGAAACACAGAAGATATTTTTTAGAATTTGACATCTAATGACCGTTTTATTATTTATTAATTAAATGATCATTACTAGGCGATAAGGAAATACTTAGAGACATTATAGTGGCATTATTGAGATTCTGAAAGCTGCCTGTCTACATCTAAATACTGGCTTTTCTTATTAATAGCTGTTAGATGAGTCACCAGTATCTTAATCACTTTCTCATAATTATCTGAAAATATTATAAATTCACCTTAAACATTAGGGTGCTGCATAAATTAAATAAGATAGTATGTGATGCACTCAGAACAAAACCCAGCCCACATCATGTTTACATAAAATTTATATTATCTACATATTTTATAGATGTTAATACTTAGATATAGTATTTATTCATATAAAAGTACATGTCTCTTGTACTGTTTAGAATATAATCTATACCTTTTAAAACCATCTGACATGCTTTTTAGTATTGATTTTTCCTTGAAACAAAATTTTTTGTTTATTTTAGGGAGCAATGCATATATAATGTGATTTCTCTGATATTTCTAGGAAATAACATGGAATAGAAAAGATGCTCCCTATAAATCACAGGAAGACGTAGAGACAATTGTAAGGGTTGGTGTGTGTTTCTGGGTGTCTTTAGAAGTGTGCAGAGCACTGTGCAGCATCTTTTCCATTTTATGGAACACACACTTTTTTTGTAGTTTCTGCCTATGTGTGGTAAGAACTGCACATTGAGTTCTGTATTTCATAATTACTATATATATATATATATATATGGTCATGATATTCTATACTGTTGTGGTTCAGATGTGTTATAACCTGTTAAATGCTTTTATCTACCATCTGTGTAAATGGAGATGACACCACTAGGTCTCAGATCACTGCACTTATTTCTCTCCTATCAACTGAACGTGTCTTTATTCCGCACCAATGTCTTGAGGCCAGATAGCGTCCATATTTTAGTATAGTATCATACATGGTTCATTTGTTCTTCAATAAACATTTCAAACTATAAGTCAGTTGATTTTTGTATTTCTATGTAACAATACCGTTTTAAGTGCTTTTATAC
>JADRCH010000009.1:21953425-22020925 GCA_019843965.1 Rhynchomys soricoides
TGTGTGTGTGTGTGTGTGTGTGTGTGAAGAGGCTAACTAGTGATGAACTAACCAAGAGGAAAAACATGAGACATATGCATGAAACACACACTGATGTTTAAGCTAGAAGATGTAATCATCTATTTTGAATACTTAGAATACTAAAATAAGGTCAAGTCCATATATGCCATACAGAAATTCTATGGAATTTAAAAATAAATGACTGATAAAAATCTAATCATAGAAATACAACTTTGGAATAATGGATACAAATCTATTTATGTATTTTAAATCAAATAATGCCATTAAGGAATACTTCCATGAACCAACTGCAATAACTAATTTCAACATAATATAGAATGGTAGTCTTAACAAGCTCTTAGTTTTCTCCATGAAGCAAAGATGGACTATCTTTATTACTCATGTTGATTGTTTTTTATAAAACACAATCAAAATAAAAAAGCAAAAATAACAATCACAGACTCTGATTTGTGTGGGACAAATACTCTGGAGTGTGAGGCCTGCCCTGGAGTGTGGTTGATATTCACAGTGTCATTCCATTGAAGAGAACTGTTTTTTTTTTCTCTCCTAGGAGCTACTGATTACAGAGGATGAAACTTTGTGCCCTCTCTTTCTGTGCTAGAAGTTTTTCTGGCTTGAGCAGGTCTCACGTACACTGTCACAGTCACTGTGAATTCATATAACCTGTGGTATCTCAAAATACTGTTTCCTTGAAGTCATCTACCACCTCTGATCTAACAGTCTTTCTGCCCTGTTTCTGTATACGTCCCTGAGCCTGGAGGGAAACGTGGAGACAGACATCCCACTTAGATCTGAACACTCCACAGTATTTTATTCTCTGCACAGTGACCAGCTGTGGGTTTTTGTGCCAAATGCTATCTACTGCAAGAAGCTTCTCTGTTGAGGACTGAACAATGCCATCATCCATGAGTATAGCAATATATGTCATTAGGAGTCATTTTATTGCATTTTATTTAGCACAATAGTGGTAGTAGGTGTTCCCCTTCAGGTTCTTGTCTGAGTTTCACCTTAGTTTCCCTTCATGATGGATTAACTTGGAAAATAAATTCTTTCTCCCACCACCCTGATTTTGGTCAGTGTTTTAATCATATTAACCTAAACCAAACCAGAACAGAGGTGTATGTTGAAACTGGGGAATGAGGAAGATGATGGTATACTGAAGACTAATATGCAGACGTGCACAAATGTTTATCGATTATAATTTACAAATATCCTCTTATCTAAGCATATAACAATACCAAGAACAGCTTCAGATGAATAGGAAGAAAATGAAGGCAACAGAGAATGGGCTAACCACTTAAGCACATTAGGGAGGGAATACAGGAAGAGACAGCTAAAATTGAGAGACATTTGAGTGACAGTATGGAAACCTAATACCGTAGAAATTTCCTAAAATATACACTTATGTGAAGGCAATCTAAATGAAATCAACAGATAGTAAGTGAGACATAGTCCCAGTTGGCTATCTCTTGTCAGCAAATGTAGCTTCTATTATAAAGATTAGACTATAACTAATTGACTTGCTGGACAAAGGCGTCCCATGGGGAATCCCCAAAGAACCCAAGCTATTACCAAGACTATAGGTTGGTCTCTACAAACTGACAGCAAAGCCCCACTACTGAAGGCAACACCTATACAACTTATTGAACATGGAGATGTTGAGTTAGTGGCTACAGAGAGCGTTCACCCCTATGCTACCATATCTTTGGTATAGGTACATACTCTTCTCACTAGCAGAAGTGAAAAGCCAGCCCCAAATCCTGTATCTACAGTGGGGTGCTGCCTGCAAGATCTACTTAAGCAATGGTGGTATGGAAGTAACCAACCAATAACTGATTTGACTTTAGGGCCATTCTACAAGATGGAACCTATACCTGACACTGCTTAGGTGATTAAAGACCTGAGACTAAAAAGCCCAGGAACCCAGGGTAAAACCAAATACTACTAGTCTTAACAATGAAAAAAAAATGTAGGGATAAAATGACTCATAATGGTATTCTACTATACCCATAGACCAGTCCCTTGAGCATCAATCAGAGAAGCTTCCTGTAGCAGCAGATGGGAACAAATATGGAGACCTACAGCCAGATATTATAAAACAAGTGGGAAGGTTTGGAACACTCAGCCCTACAAGGGATGTCCCCAACATATCCTTCCCTTCAGAGCCCAGGGAATGCCATGGAAGAGGAGATGGAAAGCGTGTAAGAGCCAGAGGGGATGGAGGATACCAAGACTCTCTAAATCAACATGATCACAGCTCCTATGAACTCAGAGAGACTGAAGCAGCATGCACAGGGCCTACAAGGGTCTGCACCAGGTCCTCTGCATGTACATTAAGGCCTCCAGTTTAGTACTTTCATGGGGTTCCTAAGTGTGTGAACAAATGGGTCTCAATTATTGTGCCTTCTCTTGGGCTCTTTTTGTTTCTTTCCTGTTGGCTTGTTTTTTTCCAACTTCAATGTGATAGTTTTTGCTTTATTATATTAATGAGTTATATTGTTTAAAAAAAAAAATCAATGAAAGAAAGAAAATCTAGCCACTAGGGTAAAGGTTAACAACTGAGTACCTATATCTGCTGGGAGGGAAAATCTATTTTTCCAAAAGAGTGATACTGGGTATATTTACCATGCCAAGTCAGGCCTCATGGTCAGGAGTAGTTGACCAACATATAATGGACTCTACAGTTTTGTTTTTTTGTTTTTTTTTTTGGTGTGTGCTTTTAATTACTCTTTTTTTGGGGGGTGCGGGGGGTGTTGCACTGGATTTTTGTTCAGTTTTGAGAAAGAACTTAAGTTCAGTTGGTAGGGAGCAGGAGAGGATCTGGAAGGACTTGGAGGAAAAGAAGACTATGTTCAAAATATATTTAAATTTTAAAATTGTTTAGAACAATAAAAATATAATAAAAATAATATATTTTAGAAAAAATTAGCATTGTCTAGTAGATTAAAAATTATTCATAATCTAAGGAAGGCAACTCAATAAGCCAGAGAAGATCATATACAAATTTACCAGGACATAGACATTTACATGAATATTCTGAGAAGTTGTGCTTATATTAGCTATTGACTGAAGATAACCCAGAAACTCCATTAACAGAAGAAAGTTTTTTTTTTAAAAATTACAGGATGTTCATTCAATGAACTATATGTATACACAAAAAACACAATGGGATTATACAAATAAATGTAGCCTAAGAACACCCAGAAATGAACTTTAGTATTTCAGTTTAAAGCAAGCGAAGCTTAGATATCTAACTGAGCAATTCCTATTCAGTGAACTATAAATAAAACAATGATAAAACCAATAGAATAGGAATGCAAGTAGTTACAAAGGGGGGATGGGAGGATTTCTAGTAGGCTGGCAAAGTCATGTCTCTTGGTCTGGATGGTGCAAACTAAGTTTATGTTTCATAATTATTTGGTGATATTATATATTTATTTATACACTTTATGGAAATTATAGTTAGTGTTTACAATGAGGCAAAACCTTTGAGAACTATAAAATGTTGAGTAACTATAAAAGAATTGGTTCATTTTTATAGACATAGATGATAGATATTTACCAAACACCTTCTATAAGGTAGAAACTAAGCTAGGCATGAAGAACATGACATACAAAAGAGAGACAGTCAGATCTAATAAAAGATTGGAGAAAAAGGTTACATAATCATACAAGTTATCAGATTAAATACCTGTTGTGAATGCTATGAAGGCAAAGTTCTTAATACTTCCAGAGAAACTGCTGTAAACCAGTGTAAACTGTCAAGAAGTCTTTACTGAAATATACAATTTGATTTGACGTAATGAGAATTACTAAATTAATTAATTAAAGTAGAGGTAAGAGGCAAGGATTTCAGGAAGATGCCAAAGAACTAAAAGCAAGTAGCACAGTGGCTACTATCATGTCTTATTTTGGTTTGGGTTCTCCGAGACAGAGTCTCATTGCTGTAGCCAAGGCTACTTTCAAACTTGCTAAAGAGTCCAACCTCACCTTCAACTCCTATCTTCCTGCCGTAGCCTCCTAGCACTGTGTTTAAAAGGATCTACCACTATGTCCAGGTTTGGTGACTTTAATAACGAGTGGTCCACAGTGCAGCTGTAGTAGACCTGAACAAATCATCAAGTACTTGAAATATTATTAAGAATTCTAAATTCATCCAAGAGGCAGATGGAAGTCATTGAAGAATATTTTGGAGAAGATTAAAAGGATGTTAAACCTCTTGCTATTCTTCCAGAAAACCCGAGTTCTTATTATTCATGCCTGCCTGCCTATACCTCCAGCTCCAAGGGACCTGATGTTGTCTTCTGGTCTCTGTGATTACCCGCACACATGTGGCATACCTACAAACACTGACACATACACATAACTGAACATAATTTTAAAAAGAACATTTTAGATGCTGTGTTAAAGAATGGTTTTTAAGAAGCAAGCCCTAACAGGTGACACGAAAACTATTTCAGGAAATGATGATGGCTTTCTGTGTTAGTCAGACTTGTTGCTGTGACATAATATCTAATATAATGACTTAAAAGAAGAAAAGGCTTATTTTGGCTTACGGTCACAGAGATTTCAGTCTCTATTCAGTTGGCTCAATTGTTCTGGTCCTGACTGTATGCAGAAGGAAAACAGTTACTTAATGGCAGTCAGGAGGCAAGTGCTAAACAAGATATGAAGGAAAAATACCCCTCAGAGGCCCAGTGAACTGCTTCCTTCAACCAGGTCACACCTTCCATACCTTAATGCCACCAAATTAAAAATCCATCAGTGGAGCAAACCATTGAAGTCACAGCTCTTACAATCAGATCTACTAGTTAAAGACTAAACCTTCAACAAATGAGCCTTTGGGTGACAATACTTTATACCCAAATCATACCCAAAGGTAAAGAGAGTGATATCTGAGCTACTGGAAATATTCAAGTGTATCTTTGAAGGCAGAATATATATACCATAGTGATGCAATGAATGCTGTCAGTATGAAACTTACAAAAATGTTACTTGAGCAACTGAAAAAATATCAAGGAAGACAAAAAGGACCAAGTGAGATGCAAATAGAAAGATAAATTCAGAGCAACTCTACCTGTGTGACTCTTAAACATAACCAGAAGTTACTGTGCAAGTATACAGCTGGAAAAGGAGAATGGGTTGGAATCATAAAGTAGTTGCATATAAATGAGATTTGATATTCAGAGAAAATGAATAAGATTACTTAAGAAACTCCATTGAGAAGATGGGGGATGGAACAGAGTCAGTATGTAAGGAACTGTTATGAGCAGGTAGAAAATGAGGAGACTGAGAAGAAGCTAGTATCTGTAAACCGATACTATATAATAGTGACTATGGGCACAAATAATAGCCATACGATAATGCTTATGTGGAGAGATCTTTATTTTATGTGTTGAAAATATAATAAATTTAATTTATAAATATTACATAAAATTCACATCTTTAAGTAACAACCAATACTCAGGATGGGCTTTCTTTCTTTCTTTCTTTTAACACTGTGGTAATTAAGACAGTATGGTTTTGCTACATTGCTCTTTGAAGCAAAACTATACTGTCCTAATTGCCACTGCTTTGCATATCTTTTTTTTTATTTTTGGATATTTACCTTATTTACATTTCAAATGTTTTCCCCTTTGGAAACCTACGATCCCATCCCTCCTCCCCCTGCTTCTATGAGGGTGCTCCCCCACCCACCCACCCACTCACTCCAGTCTTACCTCTCTAGCATTCCCCTACACTGAGGCATATAACACCCTCAGGCCCAAAGACCTCTCCTCCCACTGATGGCCAACAAGGTCCTCCTCTGCCACATATGTGGCCAGCACCATGTGTCCCTCATGTGTATTCTTTGGTTGGTGGTCCAGTCTCTGGGAGTTCGGGGGTGAGGGGGTCTAGCCAGTTGACACCGTTGCTCCCTCCATGGGGCTGCAAACCTTGTGCATTATAACGCTCTCTCTAACTTTCTTGGTGATATCACCATCTAGATGGGTAACTTCCCCAACATTGGGTCACTTTCATAACCTATATACTAGCAAAGTCATACATGATTTTTTTAGAATCTGATGTTTTTAAATTGTGAGTATGTGTGTGTGTATGTGTGTGTGTGTGTGTGTGTGTGTGTGTGAGTCAAGGCATATATGGAGCAGTCTCAGGACAACTTGAGGAAGATATTTCTCTTCTTCTACCACATGTGTCTTGGAGCTTTGTGGCAAGCATCTTTACCTTCTTGTTGGCCCCTACTTTTTATATTTCTGAAGCAGCATTCCTTTATATGGCTCAGGCTGGCCTCAAATGCTTCTCAGTCTCCCAAGTGTCAAGATTACAGTTGCAATCATGTCTCAATACCATCTTGTTTATCTTCTTGTAAGTTACAGGACAACTTACTGTTAATCTCTGCTTCTAAAGTTCACTTCCTAAAGCATAATTCATATAATATTTTTAGTCTTTGTAGATAGACAGTAGCTCTCAAGAGTCCACAATCTTTGATGAGCTTTGATGTGCAAATTACTTTTCTGAGATGAGGATGTGCGAGCTATTCTTCTGGGATGGTGATATGTTATAAAACAAATAGGCACAATCCCTGCCCTATGGGACTCACCTTTAAGGAAAGCCTGATGGAAACTCACCAACAGGGCAAACAATGTAATATTAGAGAATGCTAAACTGCATGGAAGAAAGAATTAAATAAATCAAACACACAACACAACATTTCCAATATCCTTCCTTCTTCTGTTCCTCAATCCAGTTTTATGTATATTTTTATTTATGACCATATTTGTTATATTTTATTACTTTTCTTTCTTTCTTTCTGTTTGTTTGTTTTTTTTGTTTTTTTTTTTTTTTGGTATGTGCTTCTTTCTGGTTTGTAAATTCACAAAGAAGGGACTGTGTCTTTTAATATTCCTCTAGCTCCTCATTTATTTTCTAGTTGTTATTCTTCTTAAAAGAAGCTATGAAAAAATAATTCTAAAGTTTATTGGATATAAATTAAAAAGGCAAACAATGATCTGATTTGTAAATTATCATTTATAGGGACAGTAAATAATCAGATCACATGAAGTATGTAATCATTTCTGTTCGTGCCCAGATAGCATGACACCTCTATCAAGAGGCTTAATATTCTAAGCTTGACTACATTTAGAAAAGTGATAAACTCTACTTGTTTCCTCTTTGATCCCTAAGTATAGTTGCTGTTTTCTATAGGCTTTTGATGCCCAGAACTCCAGAGAGGCAAGTAAATAACAAACCAATCATAAGGTTACAAAAATAAGTTTTAAGACTAGCACAATTGACCAGCTGATCACAGCAGTGGAGCAGTGGAGCCCTGGTAGAGGGCAGCAGTCTCTGCCAGAAGCAGGCCTACTGGAAATGCTGTTCAGACAAAGTGCCTTGATATGCTGTACATCCTTTCTGGATCAATACTACCCTCTCTAAAACCAGCGCCCATTTTACAGATAAGAAAGCGGATACCCAGATAGGTTATGATTTGCTATGATTTGTAAATATCATAAAAGCAATAAAAAGCAAAGAGTATTAGAATTCAAGACTAAGGTCACTTGTGCAGTTAGAAGTCTTTTCACTAACACATTTTTCAAAATGAGCTCCAAGGAAATCTGTAGGAAGCAAAAAAGTGTAAGAGGATTAAGCAGGATTCCTTACATTCTAAAATATGCAAATGAACCCATGAGCTCCTTAGGAAATGCAGGCAGGATTCCCAGTGTTTGGAGGCAGGCTTTGTCTGTATGTTCCCTTCTGTTTTCAGGACTTTTGTTAATGAAGCAACACAGAAAACTACTTAGGAAACTTAAATCTGACTCCTTTAACTTATTTTTATTTCATTAAAACTCACTAAGCTTGGACTACACAGTCTAATAATTATTTTTTTAACCTTCTGAATTGAGTTTGCTAATTTATTAAACAATACTCTTAATTTACAGTTAGTTGTGTGCCATCTGAATTGATTAGTGAAATGTGAATGTTTTCAAATACTAGTTGCTGCATATGAATTTTTAAACATACAAAAATTTTATCTGTACCAAGTTAGAGACAGAACAAGGCAAAACAATTAAAAAAAAATCTAGTGAGTCTTTATCCACATTCTTAAACTTAACTATATTTTAGTCTATTTCATGATGGAGACATTTGGAACCTTCATTTCTGGTAAATATATTTAAATTTAAATTTTTACTTTGACAACAGGAATATTTGATTTCAACTGCTTTAAAACAAACTGTAAAAAAAAAAAATCAATAACAAAGAGGACAAAGTAGTTTGCATCTGTGATTAAAAATAGGTACAAAATGCTACTGGTTATACAGGATCTGCTGTAAACAGGTCAGCTCAAGGTCCCAGGTAAACATCTTGTTTGTGTCCTCAAGCCTTGTTTCTCCACGTTTCTACTCTCAGTAGGGTCTTCCTACTCCAGTCTAAACATCGGGCCACTGCACCCTATCGATCTCCTTTAAATCTCCAGAATAATACATTTCAAGGCAACACAGCAGAAGCCGACTAAAGCCCTTTAATTACATCACTGCTGAAAGGAAATCATTGATCAATGGCATTGTGGGAAAATAAACTGCCCCCCAAACCAGATCAAAGTCAATAAAATAGCTGACTAGCTGCCCCATGTGGGACTTCCGCTAGATTAGTGCTCATGGACAAGCAAGAGAGGATTCTAATGCATGCTGCTTACTATCTTTTTGAAGCACTCCCTGGCAGGTGTCATGCTCTGAGCATGGTTTTTGATTACTCTAATTAAATATAATATTATCAACAGATCTTCATATTGATCCTTAAAATCCCCCCATTCTAAATGAAAAATTAAAAGCCTAGACCCAGGGCTCCATGGGGTAGCAAGTTATTTAAATGATTTTGGACCTGTAATAACTTCCTATATTATTCTAATATTTATCAATATTAAGATTCCAATTACTTTAGGAACTTTAAGATAAAAAACAAATAATTTTAAAGATTGCTTTCCTTGAGGAAAATTCTTTTCAGTTTCCATGAAATTATATTCTTTCATCTCAATGAATAATTTTCCATATTAAGTCTTGGTAACTATGATGATGAAAACTCTCACCATTCTTTACTATGGTATCAATAATTCAGAAAACTATAAAACTATTTTAATAACATAGATTTAACAATAATTTATAAACATCTGTTTTCAAATAGGCAATATTTAAATAGTTGTAATCTGTGTGCATTATAAAATATTTCCTTCTATTTGATTAGAAATAATCTTTAAACAAATTTCAATACCCCAATCTCGATTCCAAGAAGTACAAATTTAGAAAATGAAATATTTATAAACTTATTAACTTAAAATTTTGAGAATTACATTAATAAAGTGCACCATTCCCTTAAAGTTAACTTGAGAATCTTAATTCTGAATCAATTTGGGAAGATTCAATGGTAAACCTAAACTATCAGATACCGTGACTCGTTTGTGGGTACTACTTTAGTTGCCTGATCTGGCAGAAGCTAACAACCATGCCTTCTTCTTCCCATGCTACGTTTCCTCTTATTCATTCCCTATTCCCTCAGGTGGCTCTCACTGCTAAAGCCCAAATGGCATCAACCTGTTGTTTAGCACATCTATGAAAAGGCTAGCCTGCTGGCTAATTTATCAGGGGATTAAAGCCCTGAAACCACTTCAATCTGTTACTTTGTTTCCATGTAAAAGCCTTACCCAGGACAACAGTTCCTCATGTTAAAATGGAAAAATCTCTTTAAAAAAAAAAAAAAAAAAAAAAAAAAACAAGA
The DNA here is from genome assembly GCA_019843965.1 of Rhynchomys soricoides. Taxonomy (NCBI): domain Eukaryota; kingdom Metazoa; phylum Chordata; class Mammalia; order Rodentia; family Muridae; genus Rhynchomys; species Rhynchomys soricoides. The sequence continues at coordinate 21,963,218 of JADRCH010000009.1, forward strand.
AAACAACATAGGAACTTTTTAATAACCTGCATAGCAAAAAAATATTTTACATCCTGAAATGGTATTATGAATTATATTCTGTTAGTCCTCAAGTCCTGCATTATTTTTTAAGAATTTTTTGTGCAAAATGTTTACCATGTTCATAATATGTTCATAAAATTAACACAGGTGGGTGGTAATGATGATACCGAGGTTGTTGGAAAATGGAACATACAGCGATTGTTTATGTGCAAAATATCATAGCTTCGTGGCAATATATTTTAGGTGAAAAACATGAACATCTTTCTTTTATTCTGTTTATGTTTGATCATTTAAAAGATAAAAATAACCATGGCGTTATTTTTCTCTAATGACTTCTTTATTCGTGAAGAGCATTATAATAGTTAACACAAAATCTGTGCTAATTGGGCACTGAAAAAAAATTCACTACCTGATCTGAGAACAAATTGGACACACTGAAAAACAGTGGACCTGTATTTATGTTTTATTGAAGAATAAACAACTATAATGCGAGTGCATATTCAGCATATCCTTGCTGCTGCCAGTAAATCTGTGTTACAAATAGCGTTAGGATTATCTAATTAAGAGAGAGCTGTATATTAAAGAAGAGAATTCTACAGTAATCCTAGCTTTCTATTTAAATATTTTCCAAGCAAGTTGTAAACAAATGTCAAAAAATCTACTAGACAAGCCATTATTTCACAATAATTCATTAATGTTTATCTATTTAAAATCCTAAGAAGGGAGAAAAGTATGACATCAAAACACTCAACAGCTAAAATATGAAGAATTTTATAGTTTGTAGCAAAGACCTAGAGTATAGCATTGAGAGAAGACAAATATTACCACCTGCATCTTCATTTGTTTCCTTTCACTACTGTCCTTTGTACTTAGTGGTGCCAACAGCACAGATTTGCTGGAATGAAAAACAATGCCAGCAATAGATGTGTCAGTGCCAAAGGCTTAAGAGAAAATGAACCTGCTCTAAGTTAGGATGTGTGCGATATTCAGATTCAAAGTACTTCACATAGGGACAGGACACTCAAGGTCCCATTTCAATCACAATTTTATTATAGCAACAAATATGAAATTCTGATTGCCAATAAAAATACAGAATTTGATGTACTTCTGTGCAAAATTCATGGCCTTGAAAGATATTCTGCAAGCTGTCACCCCCAAGGACCATAATGGATTTGTCTTTAAAGAAAAATGTTTACAGTAAGAATTACCAAATACATTTTATGTATGTTTTCACACTTTAAATCAAGAATCATGAATTATATTTCCAAGTTGACATTTATTGACAGAGTTTACATTAAGTAGAATTCTGAGAAGCTCCTTAATCAAGTTTTATAGTAATGAAATACATTTTAAGTATTTTCTTTCCATAAAACTAATGTGAAATTTCTTTCTTATAGTTTATATCACAGACTGTTGTACAAAATGTTGTAAGACCCAAATTAAAGAGCCATTTAAAATGTCTCCTGATAAATGAACACAAAGCAGAAAGATACGCTATATTAATATTACTTATAAAACTTAACTTTCATTTTATTCTTTAGGCAAAGGCAACAACTTTTTATGGATTTTAATTATTTAAAAGGAGCCAAGAAAGACATCAGCTAGAAAAACAAGTTGGCTTTCCATGCTAGCATCTCTAGTATGGTTTATTTCATAAGAACAGATCTCAACAGGCATAAACTGCTAAATGTTACTTCTCGTTAAAATAAAGCTTGAGGTAAGAAGACATTGATCACATCCTTTTTGAACTTAAAGAATTTGTGCATTTAAAAACTGTTTTAATTTAGATGAAAAAAAAAATAAGAATAAGCTTTCCAATGGTGAATAGCTTCCACCAAGTTCCATAATTCACCCGAACCAGGCTGTTTCTATGTCTCTAAAAAAGGAAGCAAAACACTAGAAGTAAAGCTTCAACAGACTTATTACACACTCCTCCAGTCCATTAAAGGAAGTAATTCAATCAGTTTATAGTTTCTCAGGAAAATCTCATTGAGAGAAATTTTATTGCCAGCTATCTAAATAGTAAATACCTATTACCCTCTCAAAATGAGTTTCTGCTTGCCAAGGGCAAACCCATTGCTGTTATTGTAGAGTTCTGTCAGAGAGACAAGAAGTTAAAAAGGTTATAAAGATACCATTAATGTCATGGGACTGTCTTGTCAGGCCTCAAAAATGCTTAGTAATTGAGGGCTTTATTCATAGTGTATTAGCACCCAGATAAACAGTACAGTTAATATGATGCTTTAGGCTTTATTTTGTTACAGCCCAGAAAAATCACCTACAAACAGCTGAATACTGTAAATGTATCTGCTGGAGAGCACCACTCATTTTATCATCTGGTTCTAGCTTGATTCTTTGAAGAAAATGTCAATAAAATATATACAGCTTAAAGGCAAATCTAGATGCAACCAATGAGAATCTCAGAGAAAAGTACAAATGGCAATGGCCTGGCAGTGTGCAATTGAAAGAAGCCTTGGGGAACGAGAAAGGCAAATGTTCTTTGTTTGAGTCATAATGCCTAATTTAAGAAGAAACTGCCACGACTTCACTTACGTTAATTAATTAATACACAATATGACGATAATTATCCTCAAATAATACACGGATCGGACCCACCCCACCCTGCTATCCCTCATCTTGATTTCTTCTATTTTTCCTAACTCAAATGGAGTCCAATTTGTCCTGCCCATATACTCCTAACCTAGAAGGTGCCACCGTCTTTAAAGAAAACCGATTCTCCTTCCCCCAGAAGTCATTGGTTGCCCTCAGTTGGGGGTGAAGGCTCATGAACCTCTTCCCCTTCCAGGTTTGCTTTTATCCATGCATCTACAGCTGCTGCAGTGAGGTCATAAGCGTCTAGAAGACAGCTGTATCCATGTCCTCCCCAACTTCTCGCTCTTGTTATCCTTTTGTCATCTTGTCAAGATGGTCTTAAGCTTTGGGTGGGGGTGGGAAAAGAGATGTCTCACTTATTCTTGCCCCTTGAACACTTGTGATAAAGCATGGTGTTACTTGATTGAAAAGTCAAATTGATTTTTCTCTGCACACTGGCCAAAGACATTACTGCATAGGTTTCAGCCAACCTTGACATGCCTTTTATATATAATTACTAATCACAGAGATCTTACAAATCATGATTTCTTTGTTATGTGAAGGGAAAAAAGTGATTCAGAAATCATGCTTCTGGAATCCATGCATTTAATTTACTAAATAATTACAGATGCTCGTGACTATGCAATTGTTAATTCTTAGAAAGTGAAAAAACATTCAGAACTTGGTATTTATTAAATTATTTAGTTCTCATGCAATGTTTTAAAATTAATTTTTTTCTTAGTATGTATTTACTGTACAAAAATAGGCCTTCTTATGATATTTTCATACATGTGTAGAGTGTACTATAATCTGGTCTTCAAACAGACATTCTCCTTTTCTATTTCAATCCAGAATTAATCAAAGAAGCAAATATGAGAAGCTTTTCTCTATGCCAGTCTAGGAAAACAGATCAGAACACCAGTAAGACCAAAGGCAACAGTGGGGTTTATTTTTCTGATGGTATTCTTCCTCTAAAAACTGGGAGAAGACGTTTCGCCAGTCATTCAAGGCTACAGTATTCTTAATCTCCTAATCTTATGAGATAAGCTTTATTCTGTTCCCACTTCATAGAAAGGGGAACTGAGCATCCTTGAGTATTAAATTATTTTCCTAACTAAGGGCTAGGACTAAAACCATGTGACCATGTACATACATTTAAAGGTAGATTAAGTAATAAGATTAGATGATTAATCCAGGTGTGACGCTCCACATTTGTAATCTTTGTATTCAAGAAGACACAGGAGCATGTAGGCTATACTGGGCTAAGTATTAGGATCCAGCTTCAAAAGTGGGGAGTGGTGGGGGGAAGAAAATGACTGCATCTATGAAAAAAAATTAACAAATGGTTTGAACACCAACTCTTTCCTAAATTTAGGAAAATTAGTATATAATTCAAATATAGACTATAAATACATGTATATATATGTATACAAATGTGTGTATAGGCACAAACAACTTATATGTAGAATTTTATTTTCAAAAATGCTGCTGCTGCTACCACTACCACCACCACCACCACTACCACCACCACCACCACCACCACTACCACCACCACCACCACCACCACCACCACCACTACCACCACCACCACCACCACCACCACCACCACCACTACCACCACCACTACCCTAAAAGTTAACAATTTTCAACCAACAATGTTGAATGTAGACTGGAATCTGTCTTGGCAGGGCCATTTAATGATCTTTTGAACACTTACAATGTACGGTAATGTGGACCCTGTATTGAACAAGTTAGACATGGCATCAGCTTTAGGCCGTAATAAGTAATGGAAAGAGGAACTGCTGCTGTGCATTACAATGAGCTTCTCTGAGGAGCTGAAAACCTTCATCACCATTAATCTATAGCTGGATTAACTATATATTCCAACTTATTATAGTTGGAATGACTCTTCAGAAGTTTGTGTTGAAATTGAATTCTCAGTGCAACAGGATTAAGAGGAAGGGTCTTTGGAGTAACAAAGGCATAGGATTCTGCCCTCATAGCCTGGTTTAGTCCTGATAAAAGACCTAGAGGGAACTAGATACTACTCCATCTTTTGTACTCTGAAGTCTTCTACCACGTGAAGATGCAGCAGCCCAAGTTGTTATCTTTAAAAATAAAAAGGTGTTACCTGGGATGGCTGTACCATCTGTCTATAACCTTTCTGAGGCCTTGAACGGGCAGTTTTCAGCTTCAAAGCTACCAAGAATGAATTACCCAGCCTCAGGTGTTCTGCTATAGCAGCACTAATACCCCATGGCACTTTTTATGAAAGCACTACACATGATTTTAATGTCGGGCAGACTCGGGCTTTTGTGAACCCTTGTGTTCACATGAACCTAAAGTTCACATGCCACTGTACTTTTGCCTCCTCTCTTTCTTCTTCCCCCCCTCCCATCACAGAGTCTCAATGACTACCTAACATTTTCTGCCCCTTCCTTCCAGTTCACATACACCCAGCCACATAACTGTCCCATCCCAAGTTTCACACAGTGCTAAGACTCATCTGGACTTAGTTCCTTTTATTTTGCTTTAACAAAATACCCAAGGCAGAAAAATTGGTAAGAAAAGAGGGTTATTTAGATCACAGTTCTGAAGAACAGAAGTGTAATGCTTTAGGGCTCTGTCTGCACCACTTCTACTGCTGCTTCATGCATGCAGAACTGCAGAAGGAGAGCAAACTTGTATGAGGACAGCAGGATTGAGGGAAGCTAGTGAAGCCCTTCTGGAGGAGCAATAACGCACTTACTAATGGGAGGCAGCATCAATGAACTCAGGCCAGCTAAGGTCCTCAAGTGCAAACCCTTTTACTAGGACCCAGCATGCATCACTGCTGCACTGAAATACTAATCCTCAATGTAAGATCTGAACGAGATACACTGCACTTAAACCATTTAATCTCCAAGCTCATCTCTCACTGGCCTTGTGCTTTTTACACCAGTCTCACTCCTGAGCTTACCCATGCTCTAAAATTCTTTATCAATTTCTACGTATTACTAGCAATTTAACTTTTTTATTTCTTTGGTACCAATTCTGAATCACAAGTGAATGATGTTGAATGTAAGATCCTTTATGTGGCTCAAACATGCAAAGTATTAATGTATTAAAATGTGAATTTGTTCTAAATACCTAACAAAAGATAATAGCACACTTTATTATTGAGTTAATTTGTGCAAAGAAATTGGCTTTCTGTTAGTATGAATGCAAACCACACATAATTCTGAGTAAAAGAAAAAAAAAATCTAACACTTCAAATCAAAACCAAGACAACATAGCCTCCCAAAGTACTTTAAAAATCAGCATTTCTATTAATTGTTTTATTTAACAGCTGCCAATCTTTATGTTAGAACTTGATAAAATATTAAAATTAAACTATGATTAATGAACATAGAGGTAATATAATGTTAAGCATGAGTTAACTTAGTGAGAGTGTTCCTATATCATACTTCTGTTAAATCTAATATTTTAAAATGCTTACTGTCTATATTAAGACAACACGGTTACTATTTCTTTCTTTCTGCCATGTTGCTGAGGAGAACTCTGAATTACAGCCTTCTAGCTCTGTCTCCTGAGTGTTAGAATTACCAACATGGACATGTACTACTTCATCCACTGTATGTGGTGTTCGGGACTGATTCGGGCTTTGTGTGTGCTGGGCAAGCCCTTTATGAACCGAGCTCCACCTCCAGCCTCACAATGATTAACTCTAATAGAGGAAGGTAGAACAGAATCTGGCGGAATCAGAATTATCCTCCTAGACTGTGTGTAAGTCTCACTTGTTTCTTGGTAAGAACAAATACTTGACAAATATGAAATCAGAGTATAAAATGAGGGCATATAGAGTACACCATAATTTGTTTTAGCTCTCGAGGATAATTAGATATTACTTAAAAGTCTTTCTGATATCTTCATTCTAAAGTTAAAGTTAATAACAGTATTCTTTGCTTTTATAATTGGCAAATATTAACTTAATATTAGGGTCTAGTGTTTCTCTATCAGTAAAAGTGGGGAAGTGGTAGCCTTTTTAGGATTCAGGATGAAAAAGACTTATTTTTAAATGTGTTTCACATTATAAATGGCTACCAATTTACATTACACTTGTAATTCAATGAATTTGCCTCTACTGACTTTCTGTGAGACACATCTGAAACTAGACATTTTTGAAATGTCAATGCTTCATTTAGCTATGATCTGACCCACAAAGACCTTTTCACTGAATCAAACTGTCATTCTATATTATTATTCTTACTTCTGCTTGGCTTTGGCTTATGCTTTGAACATGGATAGATCTATTCTTTGATACTCAATACTCTCACCATCCATTACAAAGAAGAACTGCAATGAACACTTTTAATTTCTGTTAAAAAACACAATCCCTGAGATCTCGAAAAAGAACATCAAAAAAGAAAATGTCTATTCCCAGCTAGTATAGAGTAAAAGGAAGCCACGTGCATTAGGAGAAAGTGGTCTATTTACCTCAGCCCTTTAGTCGTCAGCACAGCATTCTTAACACATTGTCGGAACGCGGGCAGTGTAGAACCAACTTTCCTTATGACTATTTTCAAAAATTAAAGTTAAAACAACTATTTCTTTGATGAATCAGTAAAATTATTATTCACCATGGCTTTTAATTAATCTTTTGTTACAGTTTAATACAAGAATGTATTTTATTTACTTTATATTATTGTAAGAAGAAAAATTATATGCTAAGTTATGCCTACTAAAGAATAGTATTCAATAAACAGCTACCGAAAGGGGAAATGATTATTCATGCTATCATTGTTATTTTTATTTCAAATAAATAAATACTGTTATATAAATTATTACATATAAGGAGCTACAGTATCTACCTATGCGGCTCCACATCCCAGTTTCATCACAGTTCCCACCGTATTCAAACCAGGCAGGGTACACTACTAAAGGTGGTTGCACACAGTAAGTCTGGCCTTGGTCACATTTCACTTTATTAGACTCGTTTTTCAAAACTTTGAACTCAAAATTTCCCCCTAGAAAGTCTTTTTTCATTTGGCCCCTGTCCTCAAGGTACTTAAATTGATTTGTACAAAACTGTTCCAATGGTCACCTAATCAAAAGGATGAGAAAAAGGACAGTCTGTCTGGGGGCTCTAGGTATTGAAATCATCGTTCCTCAGCTTTCCTTTGACTTAAGACACAAAAATTGTTATTCAAATCTGAGAAATTTGAGTGTATTTATTAAATGAGATCAAGATATTTATATTTTCCAGGAGAAAAGAAAGAAATTTCTAGAACAATACATATCAATGAGGATGGCAATTATCTGTAAAACACTCCAGACAACTGTGGTGACTGGGAAAGGCAAAAGGGAAATGACAACAGGTCAAAAACTACCCAAAGTCCTACATGACTTTTTAACACATATGTAGCTGAAAAAAAAATCATTATTTGAATTGGATCCTAATTATATATAATCTTTAACTTTCCATGATGGACCTAAATTATCTGAAACAACATTTACACTATTCTTTGTTCAGGAGTTCACGAATATCTCAACCTCTATCATCTACCAAAAGCAATGCCTTATATAACACCTGAGTTAGGAAGTTCATTCTTGTAGCTGTATGTATGTATACATATCTTATATACAAATGTATATTCAAAATGTAGACATAAGTAAAAAAAAAATTGACAATATTTAGTTGAAATTTGAATCTGAGTTTTATAGCTTACCCACAATACAGTATGTTATGACCAATATTTTTCTGTTGAGGCCGACTGTTAAGATAAGTAAACCTATGAGGTTGGAAAGATGGCTCAGCAGTTAAGAACATTTGCGGCTCTTTCAGTGGATCAGATTCCCAACAATCACTTTGGGCAGCTCACAATTCTGTAACTGCAGCTTTAGGTGATCGGATGCCTGCTTCTGGCCTCAGAAGAAATATATACACACAGTATAAATTAACACAGAGAAGTTTACACTTACACATATATAATAAGAATTGTACACACACACACACGTACACACACACACACACATGTTACAAAGAAGTAGTTTCTACTAGAAGCTTCACTCAGATCTTCTATAGGTTACAACTGTGGGAGAAGAATTATGCTCATTTTTGATCAGCAGAGAAATGTGTACTGGAGAGGAAAGAGAACACTATCAACCTTTAATGCTACATTCAACTATTACCAACATTTTCATTTGTGTTTCTGAGTTTCTCAGTTAGGAAAACCATTTTTTCCTCTATAAACATTATGCTTATGATTCATTTGTACCATCATTTAACTCCAGTATGTATATGTAGTGGAATTTTAATCCAATAACATATCTTCTGTGGCAAGGGATGATCTGGCTGGAATACAGACACACAACAGTTTGTACACACCTTTAATCCTGGACATAGAAGGTAAAGGTAGTTTGTGGAAGGAAGCAGCTATGTTTGAAAGTGACATCTAATTGAGGGACAGGCAAGGTGACAAATAAGAGAAAGATTTGACTGATTTGACTTATCAGAGATAGGATAAACCTAACTCGTATGAGAACAGCACAAGAGAGGGTATTTACAATCAGAGATAAAAAGAGGGTGGTGTGTGTGCGTCTCTGTGTGTGTGGGGGGGCACAGGGGGGTGTCTCAGGTTTATACCAGGACAGTTTTACAGAGACAGGTAACAGAATTTCTTAATTATAGGAAGAAGAAAATTTAAAAAGAGAACCAAAATTTTCTGTCAAAGGCTTGTCATTCACTTGTCATTTCATTATAACTAAAACACGAAAAGTATACATTATTTTTAATAATACTTTACTATTTGTACAACAACTTTATAACTTATTATTTTATTCTGTCTACCAATATAAACATGAAAAATTCTCTTTGTTAACTTTGTTTATTGATGCTGGTACAAAATCATTAAATAAAACACTAGTTTTTCCATTTCTTTTTGTTTTAAGAATTGTATGTATTTATTATATTTACATCATTAAGCCTTCCAACTCCTGTGTATGTCATTTCTCCCACTCCTTCTGAAATTCATGACCTCTTCTTCAATTACATACACATATACACACACGCACATGCACACCCCTACCTGCCGAGTATATTTAGTATTATAATTATGTACGTTTTTCAGAGCTGACCACTTGATAGTACATAACTCACCAGGGAATCAGCCCTAGAAAAGATTAAGTCTCCCTCTCTCACAAGCCATTAGTTGCCAGTTGCTCATCATCTAGGGGTAAGGTATATGTGACCACATCCACACTAGTATGACAGCGAGTACTGTCAATGTGCAGGTCTTACCTAGGTAACCATATTGTTGAGATTACATGGGTACAGCTTCCCTGCCATATATAAAAGACACTGATCTTCTAATACTTAAACTCTTCCTGCTCCTTTTCTAAATGTTCCCAGAGCCTTAGGAGTGTAGGGTTGTGTTGGACATACATCAACTGAGGATGAGCACTTAGGAGCCAGGGGTTCACTGAATTTTCACTTGTGAATTTCTATAATGGTTTCCATCTGCTGTAAAAAGACACTTTTTATGTGAATGATGAGAGCTACAGATTATGAATAAGCAAATAAAATATAATAAATTATATCATGATAGGTATTCAGCAGAACAATGGGCATAGTAAGTACTTAGATTAGGAGTTCTATATAAGGCCCCAGAAAAGCCCTATCACAGGGTTATGAGAAATAATACACAATAAAAATTAATACTTTCAAATTAGTATATTTTTGGTTTCCTCATTCTTATATCCTAAACCTACAAATTTTTACCATTGTTAGATGTATTATATCAGTAGTAAGAATGAGCAAAACACATTTCCTATGGAAGTAGAAAGTAAGTAAGCTCCTATTGCTGAAAACAACTTCCAATTTGGACATGGAACTCAGAGGATCAGAGCTAGATCTGGCCTGAAAGTCTCATTCTTGAGAAATAGCTGTCACAGTACCAGATGGTGCAATGCAAGCACCTGAAGAAATGAAACAAGGAAATGAAAAAAATTAACCAGGATCTAAAAATGAAAATAGAAACCATAAAGAAATCACGAAGGGAGACAACCCTGGAGATAGAAAACCTAGGAAAGAGATCAGGAATCATAGATGTAAGCATCACCAACAAAATACAAGAGATAGAAGAGAGAATCTCAGGTGCAGAAGATACCATAGAAAACATTGACACAACAGTCAAAGAAAATGCAAAACTCAAAAAGCTCCTAACACAAAACATCCTGGAAATCCAGGACACAATGAGAAAACCAAACCTAAGAATAATAGGTATAGAAAAGAGTGAAGATTCCCAATGTAAGGGCCAGTAAATATCTTCAACAAAATTATAGAAGGAAACTTCCTTAAACTAAAGAAAGAGATACACGTAAACATTTAAGAAGTCTATAGAACTCCAAATGGATTGACCAGAAAAGAAATTCCTCCCATCACATAATAGTCAAAACAACAAATGTACAAAACAAGGAAAGAATATTAAAAGCACTAAGGGGAAAAGGTCAAGTAACGACCTATCAGAATTACACCAGACTTCTCACCAGAGACTATAAAAGATAGAAGATCCTGGACATATCTCATACAGACTCTAAGACAACACAACTGCCAGCCCAGGCTGCTATACCCAACAAAACTCTCAATAATCATAGATGGTGAAACCAAGATATTTTATGACAAAACCAAATTTACATAATATCTTTCCACAAACCCAGCCCTACAAAGGATAATAGATGGAAAACACCAACATAAGGAGGGAAAGTAACAGATTGGACACATAAACAGGACCCAGCATTTTGCTGCATACAGGAAATGCACCTCAGAGTTAAAAACAAATACTATCTCAGAGTGAAGGGCTGGAAAACAATTTTCCAGGCAAATGGTCCCAAGAAACAAGCTGGAGTAGCCATTCTAATATTGGATAAAATCAGCTTTCAACCAAAAGTCATCAAAAAAGATAAGGAAGGACACTTCATACTCATCAAAGGAGAAATCTACCAAGAAGAACTCTCAATTCTGAACATCTATGCTCCAAATGCAAGGGCACCCACATACATAAAAGAAACTTTAGTAAAGCTCAAAGCAAACATTGCACCTCACACAATAATAGTGGGAGATTCAACACCCCACTCTCATCAATGGACAGGTCTTGGAAACACAAACTGAACAGAGACACAGTGAAACTAACAGAAGTTATGGAACAAATGGATTTAACAGATATCTATAGAACATTTCATCCTAAATTAAAAGAATATACCTTCTTCTCAGCATCTCATGGTACCTTCTCCAAAACTGACCATATAATTGGTCATAAAACAAAACTCAACAGATAAAAGAAGATTGAAATAACCCCATGCCTCCTCTATCAGTTCACTATAGATTAAGGCTGGTCTTCAATAGCAACAAAAACAACAGAAAGCCCACATACACATGGAAGCTGAACAACGCTCTACTCAATGATAACATGGTCAAGGAAGAAACAAAAAAGAAATTACAGACTTCCTAGAATTTAATGAAAATGAAGTACAACATACGCAAACTCATGGGTCACAATGAAAGCAGTGCTAACAGGAAAATTCATAGCTCTGAATGCCTCCAAAAGGAAACTGGGGAGAGCATATACTAGCAGCTTAACAGCACACCTGAAAGTTCTAGGACAAAAAGAAGCTAATACACCCAAGAGGAGTAGAAGGCAGGAAATTATCAAATTAAGGACTGAAATCAATCAAGTAGAAACAAAAAGAACTATACAAAGAATAAACAAAATCAGGAGCTGGTTCTTTGAGAAAATCAACAAGATAGATAAACCGTTAGCCAGACTAACCAGAGGGGACAGAGACAGTATCCAAATTAACAAAATCAGAAATGAATAGGGAGATATAACAACAGAAACTGAGGAAATTCAAAAAAATCTTCAGATCCTACTACAAAATCCTATATTCAACAAAATTGGAAAATTTGGATGAAATGGACAATTTTCTAGACAGATACCAAATACCAAAGTTAAATCAGGATCAGATAAACCATTTAAACACTCCCATAACCCCTAAAGAAACAGAAGAAGTCATTAAAAGTCTCCAAACCGAAAAAAGCCCAGGACTAGATGGGTTTAGTTCAGAAATCTATCAGACCTTCAAAGAAGACCTAATACCAATACTCTTCAAACTATTCCACAAAATAGAAACCGAAGGAACACTACCGAATTCGTTCTATGAAGCCATAGTTACACTGATACCAAACAAAGACCCAACAAAGAAAGAAAACTTCAGACCAATTTCCCTTATGAATATCAATGCAAAAATACTCAACAAAATTCTTGAAAACCAAATCAAAAGGATCATTCCACTATTAAGTAGGCTTAATCCCAGGGATGCAGGGATTGTTCATTGCCTGGAAATCAATCAATGTAATCCACTACATAAACAAATTCAAAAGAAAAAAAAATACATGGCCATTTCATTAGAAGATGAAAAAGCATTTGACAAAGTTCAACATCCCCTCATGATAAAAGAATTGGAAAGATCAGGAATTCAAGGCCCATACCTAAACATAGCAAAAGCAATATACAACAAACCAGTAGCCAACATCAAACTAAATGGAGAGAAACTTGAAGTAATCCCAATAAAATCAGGGACTAGACAAGGCTGCCCTCTCTCTCCCTATCTATTCAATATAGTCCTTAAGTTCAACTAGACAACAAAAGGAGGTCACAGGGATACAAATTGGAAAAGAAAAAAAATCAAAATATCACTATTTGCAGATAATATGCTAGTATACTTATGTGACCTAAAAAACTCCACCACAGAACTCCTACAGCAAACACCTTCAGGTGATAAACACCTTCAGCAAAGTGGCTGGATCTAGAATGAAATCAAACAAATCAGTAGCCTACCTATACTGGAAGGATAAACAGGCTGAGAAAGAAATTAGGGAAATGACACCGCTCAAAATAGTCACTAACAATATAAAGTATCTTGGGTGACTCTAACCAAACAAGTGAAAGATCTGTATGACAAGAACTTCAAGTCTCTGAAGAAAGAAATCGAAGAAGACCTCAGAAGATGGAAAGATCAAGGACCTCCACAAAAAAACAGACACATTGAATATAATAGAAGAGAAAGTGGGGAAAAGTCTCAAACACATGGGCACAGGGGAAAAGTTCCTGAACAGTATACCAATGGCTTATGCTCTAAGATCAAGAATCGAAAAATGGGTCCTCATGAAACTGCAAAGCTTCTGTAAGGTAAAGGACACTGTCAATAGGTCAAAACAGCAACCAACAGATTGGGAAAAGATCTTTACCAATCCTATGTCTGATAGATGTCTATTATCTAATATATACAAAGAACTCAAAAAGTTAGACTCCAGAGAACCAAATGACCCTATTAAAAAATGGATAACAGAGCTAAACAGAGAATTCTCAACTGAAGAAACTAGAAGGGCTGAGAAGCACCTAAAGAAATGTTCAACATCCTTAGTCATCAGGGAAATGCAAATCAAAACATCCGTGAGATTCCACCTCACACCAATCAGAATGGCTAAGATCAAAAACTCAGGTGACAGCAGATGTTGGAGAGGATATGGAGAAAGAACACTCCTCCATTGCTGGTGGGATTGCAAGCTGGTATAACAACTCTGGAAATCAGTCTGGAGGTTCCTCAGAAAATTGGACACAGTACTACCTGAGGACCTAGCTATACCACTCTTGTTCATATACCCAGAAGATGCTCCAACATGTAATAAGGACACATGCTCCACTATGTTCATAGCAGCCATATTTATAAAAGCCAGAAGTTGGAAACAACTTAGATGTCCTTCAGCAGAGTAATGGATACACAGAAAATGTGGTACATTTACACAATGGAATACAACTCAGCTATTAAAAACAATGACTTCATGAAATTCACAGGCAAATGGATGGAACTAGAAAATATCATCCTGAGTGAGGTAACTCAGTCACAAAAGAACAAACATGTAATGTACTCTCTGATAAGTGGATATTAGCCCAAAAGTTCGGAATAACCAAGAGTCAATTCACAAAGCATATGAAGCCTAAGAAGGAAGAGCAAAATTTGGATTCTTCAGTATTTTTTAGAATGGTGAACAAGGAAAGGCCATCCAGAAACTGCCCCACTTGGGGATATATCCCATATATATATACACCAAACCTGGATGTTATTGTGGATGCTGGGAAGTGCTTGCTGATGGAAGCATGATAAGCTGTCTCCAGAGAGTCTCAGACAGAGCCTGATAAATACAGAGGGGGATTCGTGCAGCCAACCATTGAACTGATCTAGGGTCCAGGACAGAGGAGTTGGAGAAGGGACTGAAGGAGCTGAGGGGTTTTGCAGCCCCATGGAGGGAGCAACAGTGTCAACTGGCCTGACCCCCTCAAGCTCCTGGAGACCGTACCACCAACCAAAGAATACCCATGGAGGGACACATGGTGCTGGACACATATGTGGCAGAGTAGGGCCTTGTTAGCCATCAGTGGGAGGAGAGGCCCTTCATGTTAGATGCTCCAGTGAGGCGGAATGTTAGGGAGGGAAGACTGGAATGGATGGGTGGGTGGGTGAGCACCATGATAGAAGTAGGGGGAGGGGGAATAGAATAGGGGGTTTCCAAAGGGGTAAACATTTGAAATGTATATAAAGTAAGTATCTAATAACAATAATAGTAATAACAACAACAACTACTACTACTACTACTACTACTACTACTACTACTACTACTACTACTACTACTTCTTTGGCTAAAGACTAAACCATTGCCAAAAACAACAACTACTACTACTACTACTACTACTACTACTACTACTACTACTACTACTACTACTTCTTTGGCTAAAGACTAAACCATTGCCAAAAACTTCTGGTCAAAATGCAGAGAACAACAATCATGGTATCTTCCCAGTGGACTCATCTACAACACAACTGTTATACCAAGGCTCAGGGAAAATTACAGAAGAGGAGATGAAAACATTGTAAGAGCCAGAGGACTGGGAAGTGACAGGGAAGTACCCAGGATACCTGAACAATATGGCTCCTTAAACAAGGCCTGAATAAAGATAACACCAATAGGCATGCTACATAGTAGGAGGAAATCTCACAAAAAACTACCCCTAGACAAATAAAGATAACTAAGGGATGCTGAGTATAGTCCTTCCTGGGGATGAGCCCCCTAAAAATTAACCAAGTGTTCAGTTCTAAAATCATATTTGTAAGATTAACAGTAAGTAAACTCAGCCGGTTATATTTGTGTGTTTGCTCATGAATTAGAGAGGCAGCACTGTGAAGACATGAGGGGGGTTGGAGAGAAGAAAGGGAGGAGATAAACAATGTAGTTTTATTTTAATTTAAAAATTAAGAGGGGCTGGAGAGATGGCTCAGTGGTTAAGAGCACTAGCTACTCTCCCACAGGTCCTGAGTTCAATTCCCAGCAACTACATGGTAGCTCATAACCATCTAAAAATGTGATCTGATGCCCTCTTCTGGCATGCAGATGTATATGCAGATAGAAAACTTAGGTAGACATAAAATATATCTTAAAAAACCCATTTAGGCACCAATTTATTTCAGAGATTATCTTAAGAAGTCTGAGCGTGGGGATGCCAATGGAGGAGTTAGGGGAAGGACTGAAGGAGCTGAAGGGGTTGCAACCCCATAGGAAGAACAACAATGTCAACCAACCAGACCCCCCCAACACCCTAGGGCTCCCAGGGACTAAACCACCAAACAAGGAGTAACATGGAGGGACCCATGGCTCCAGATAAGGATGGCCTTATCTGGCATCAATGGGAGGGGAGGCCCTTGGTCCTATGCAGGCTCCAGAGTAGAGGAATGCTAGAGGGGTGAGGCGGGATTGGGTGGATGCTTAGGAGAGCACCCTTATAAAAGCAGGGCATAGGGGGTTTTCGGAGGGGAAACCTGGAAGGGGGATAACATTTGAAATGCAAATAAGTAAAATAATCAATAAAAATTATTTTAAAAAGAAAAAAAAAGAGACCTCTCCTCCCACTGATGCCTGACAAGGCCTTCCTCTGCTACATATGCAGCTGGAGCCATGGGTCCCTCCATGTGTACTCCTTGGTTGGTGGTTTAGTCCCTGGGAGCTCAGGGGGGTCTGGCTGGTTGATATTGTTGTTCGTTCTCTCTTCTTTCTTTCTTTCTTTTAAAAACAAAACAAAACAAAACAAAAACAAAAAACTGAAAAAGAAAAAAAAAAGTCTGAGGCTAGAAGAGAGATGGGCTTACTTAGGAAAGAGATATCATAGAAATGTCTCAGGAAGCTCAGGTTGTCATTAAATACAATGAATGACAGAGACATTAGAAATTTTTTTTTCAGTTCTGGATCCTAGAAGCCTATAGTCAAGGTATCAGTGTGGTTGGTTTGCACTGGGGTATTCTTCATGGTCGGTAGTATGGAGGGAGGGAGGGAGGGAGGGAGGGAGAGAGGGGGAGAGAGAGAGAGAGAGAGAGAGAGAGAGAGAGAGAGAGAGAGAGAGAAGACCACTGTATGTCATCCCATCAGGAAGACTTCACCATCATGACCTTAGAGAAACCTAATTATCTCCCAAAGTCTCCATCTCTAAATCTCATTTTTGTTTTCACATTTTAGAACATCAGCAGATGCATTTGGCAGGGAGACCATTCAGTTTCCAGTGGCACAGGAGGCTGTGAAACATGGTAATTGACCTTCCCTGGCCCTGACCACTAGCTTTCCCCAATACTGCATGTTTAAAGCTCCCATTCTTTTTCTTCTCTCCGTAGTTAAATTTATTTCTTTTGGACCTGACATTACTTTCTTCCAAACAATTTATTTCAAATTGGACCACTTCCTTTCATTAAAGAAAGAATGAAAACTCTGGTCTTTTTTTATGTAGAATATACTTGAGGAAAAAATTACAGCCAACAGTATTTACTGTAATGTTCATTATTCACTGTCAACTTGACTAGGTTTACAATCCCTCTGAATGTGTCTATTAGGGTGTTTCTACAGAGGTTAGCTAAGGAGGTAACACCCACTATGAATGTCTATCGCACCATCCCATGGTCTATGATCCAGAACTAATGAACAAGGAAAAAAAGAGAAAGAGACCAGCTTACTAGCATTAATTCTCTCTGCTTCCTGACTGGATGCATGGACAACCTTCCTTATGTTTCTGCTACCCTACAAATGCTGTTTTTTGCTGAACCGCCTCTTCTCCAGAAAGGATATTCTTTAAATTGTGAGCCTTAACAACAAGCCTCTCCTTACTTCTGTTGCTTTCATCAGGGATTTTGTCACAGGAACAAAACAGGAATCAACAAATATGGTATTTCACATTTATGCGGCATATACAAATATTTTTTTAAAATTAAGTTTATTTTATGCCTGTGAATTTTCTGCTTGTATGTATGTATGTATGTATGTATGTATGTATGTATGTATGTATATCAATGTGAGTGCCTGGTGCCTACAGAGTGCAGAAGAAAGTATCAGATCCCAGGAGCCATGGGTTGTTGTAAACTACCCTGTGAGTATGGGAAATTGAAACCAGATCCTTTGTAAGAGGAACACACACTCCCAATACATATCTCTCCACTTCACAGAAGTACTTCTTCTGTATTATACTGATTTTTGCATCTGTGTGTATGTGGAGCATGTGTGTATGCAGCTGTTGTGCGTGGGAGTGTGGACCAATATCATTTTGTAGGCACCAGCCATCTTATTTTTCTGCCATTGGCCTGGAGCTCACTCAGCAGGCAAGGCTGGCTGGACAGACACACCGAGAAGTCTTTATGTCTCTACTTCCCCAGTACTGGGACTGTAAGTATGCATCATTACACTCAGACTTTTTATGTGATTTCTGTCAAAGGAAGTAAGGTCCTCATGCTTACAGGGTAAGCACTGTAGAGACTGTGCTGCCTCTTGCACCTTGTCCCACATTGATTATAGACACACAGTCAACACTCAGACTGATAGTTCATTCTCCTTCCTCCCCTTCAGTATTTCCTAGTTGTTTCATACTACTTTGCCATAGTAATTCTCTGCCTTCCCTTTAGTAGGAGTGTAATCTTGGAATACTTAGCTGTTCTCAATTATTTTTTTTATAGCTGGGCAACTATCTTGGCACTGTAATTGATTCAAAACTGAACAGAAACAAATTTCTATGCACGGATCTAAAATTCATATCCAGATATTTCAGAAAACATATTTAGGAACCGGATAAGCACATAAGCCTTGGAGTCACTCTGCCTAAGCCTTTGGGAGGTACATGTCAGGTATCTCTTTAAATATTTTTAGACCATGGAAATGTAATGCCTGCAAAATCTCTTGTTCCGAGTCTCTTTTTTAAAAAAAGAAATTATGACTTAGTTTGTATCTTCAAATGAAGTAAAAACCTTGTGTTTGCCACAGAACCTTCAACAAAAGAAAGATTCTAAGTTAATATAACCCAGGGGCACCCTCAGTTCTTGGTCATGCTACAAATAACCCTGTGTGTCCTTTTGTTTATGTGATGCTAGGAGATTCTCAGCTTACTGTGTGGCCATGAGGACTTCCTTTCAGCAGAAGTCTGCAAACAGAGTCCTGTTTCATGCAGGAGTTAACAATAAGCATCTTCTAATTCACTCTGTTCTTTGGTATATAGAAACTTTGATCTCACTAAAAGCAAATATGTAAGGAGAAGCTTGGGAGAGAGATTCTAATTTGGGCAGAAATTAAGATCTTTAAGGTACTGAAAAAATTCCTCATGGCTCTGTCTTTTCTCCTGTGCTCCTGTGACTATCATGACTATATTCTGCTGCAAGCTAAGTGAAGAGTAAGGGTGGTGGGGCAGCCAATTATCTGGTGCTAGTTCCCTTCTTTTTAAATATAAAATCAGGAAGACCATGAAAGAACACTGCTGTATCACCACATGTGCACAGTATGACAGAAATGAGAGAAGCTCCAGAAGAGTCCTGGGGCTGCTCTTTCTTCTCCCCATTCCCCACTTTCTGAGGCATGCACACTGATTTATTTCACAAGAAAACGATAATCCCTGTACATATTTCTAGCTTGTGAATGTTGGTGAAATCTTCTGTTCACAAGGACCTTCTCCCATTACACTTGTAGAAAGAAGATTAAACACACTTGTCCATACGTGAGGAGTTTAACTTCTTTATCCCCGTACATTCTTCACCTTGCACTGCCTGAGCAGGCCTCTACCTACAGAGCCCAGGTTGCAGTTGTTCAGCTAAACTGTTCACTAAAAACCCACTTAAAATGGGAACACAGGAGTGGGAGAAGGAAGTAGAAGAGGAGAAATTAGGATGAAACATAATAGTGCATACATATGAAAATGCCACAGCACAGTATATTGCTTTGTATCTTAACTTTAAAACCAAACCAAATCAACCAACCAACCAAACAAACAAACAAAAAAACAGGTTATAAAGGTGGAAATCCAGTTCTAATGCTGAGAATAGCTATATAAAGTAGGTCTTATTTTATTGGTGAACATAAACATATTAAATAAACACTATAAACAATTTCAAAGGAAATATTTAAAATTATCCAATTAAAGTTTAAATTAATGTACAAGAAATTCAAATATTGTTTTTTTAACATTGTTGATAACAAACTCAAGATTAAAAGTCTTTAAGTTTATTATCCTGAAAGGAAAGGATGACATCCATAAAAGTCAAAAGACATATGACCATTTTTAAAACCATCTTTTCTAAGTTATATACTAAATCCTTTTTTAAATATATACTTGAAAAAATTACCCACTCAACACAATAAAATCATCCTTAAATTTAATGCCACATAAATGCATTTCATCAGAAATGAAATTCTTCAATGACTGTTAAAATGAGAATAAAAAAATTATTATAATCTAGTTGTCTGGCTTGCAGTGAGCATTAATCAGAAGTCATAATAAATCCACATGCTTCTTCAGACAACACATTAGTCAAGCCATTTTCTATGATGACGACATTGACTAATGGGCTCTGAGTTAGAAGGGTCAATCATAAACTCATCAAATGCTTCATTTAATTTCTTAATTTGGACAAACACAATTTGTTTATGGGAAAGATATCAGGTGTTCTTGAATGAATAATGGCTATGAAACCAAACTCCATTAATCAGCTCTTGATTACAAATGACTTAGAGATTGTTTATTCTAATTTCATTCATTTGGATCAACAAAGAAAACACGAGCAAATGAAACCATTTGGAAAAAATGGCACACTTATTTCCCCATATTTTAATAAGTCAATGATAAATATTCTTTCAGTAACTATATCAAAAGAACTTTATTACTCAGACTGATAAGACTGATACTGCCATTTTTTAGAAGCCATTTGTTAATGCATAGGATTTGTAAAGCTATCAGGTGAGGAAAAACAAAATACAAAATAGTATTACAAAAGTCATAAAGGTGGAAATTCTTTGTTTATTATTCTTTTTACACTTGTTTTTCGAGCTCTTCCTGTTTGTTCAGGCGGACAATCCTTCCATCCTCTGTCCTTTTAAAAAGAAACACCTTATACTTAGTATAGCATAAGGTCAAGCTTAACAACAGATTAACATCTAGGTACTGTACACCATATACTCATCTGCACAACGTCTCCTGTTGTAAGCACCAAAGAAGCAAACACTATCCTAAGAACTGCAACGACCCCACTGTCTGGAACGGGCTCTAGCACAATTATTTTTCTTCAAATAAATTCTATAGGAAAGCATGCCATACTGTAAAATTCTAAGTAAATAATGAAAATGATAGCAAATTGGAAGTGGTATATATTATTATTTGAAAACTTATGTAAGGAAAGAGCAAATTTCACTGCAATTCGCTAAAGACACCTGCTCTCCCTCCACTTTTCTAAGACACTAAGCAGCGATAGGGAAACTGCTGAGCTATCTACCAGTAACTACTGTGGTCTCCCAGCAATCATCAATGGTTATGCTGAATAAACCAGATGCACTTCCCCTAATCTGCTGTGGGTATTCTTCCATGCAAAACTTCATGGACAAAACATCAAACAGAATAGCTTGACCTTGAGCTGTTGTTTTCATCTGGCAATTAGAAGACACTGAAGGGAGGTCACTGTAAGGTACAGGTTAAATGGAGCTACTTTATAGTGCTTGCTGGCTTGACAGAAGAAGAAGCATGTGGAAAAGCTCCAACTGTTTCAAAGGCCAGGTGGGAATCTTAATCGAAATTAAGGTGCATCTTAAACTATCTAAATATTATGGATAGCCAGATAATAGAAATACATTCTATAATCTTTAGATCAAAGAGTAACTCTTAGCTTTTAAGTTTTAATATTTAAAGATACATTTTATACTATTAGAGTTACCAATGACAGTGGCTTCTATGTTGAAAATGGGTGAAATGATTAAAAAAATGAGATTTGTCATTTGAAACACTATTGAGAATTTGTACTGTACAGAAAGAGGTAAAAATATTAACCTTGACAGGACTTTCAAAGAATATGCTTGCTTTCCTATATGACTATTATCAAACAGAACTAACAAAATTTAAAGAGTAGCAATATGCCCAGGAGTGGAACAGCCGGGTCCTCAGGTAGTATATGTCCAATTTTCTGAGGGTCCGCCAAATTGATTTCCAGAGTGGTTGTACCAGCTTGCAATCCCACCAACAATGGAGGATTGTTCCTCTTTCTCCACATCCTCACCAACATCTGCTGTCACCTGAGTTTTTGATCTTAGCCATTCTGACTGGTGTGAGGTGGAATCTTGGGGTTGTTTTGATTTGCATTTCCCGGACAGCTGAGGATGTTGAACATTTCTTTAGGTGCTTCTCAGCCATTCGAGATTCCTCTGTTGAGAATTCTGTTTAGCTCTGTACCCCATTTTTTAATTGGGTTATTTGGTTTTTTTGGAGGTTAACTACTTGCATTATTTATATGCTTTGGATATTATACCTCTATAAAATGTAGAGCTAGTGAAGACTTTTTCCCAATCAGTAGGTTGCTGATTTTTCATATTGACAATGTCCTTTGCCTTACTGAAGTTTATCAGTTTCATGAGGTCCCATTTATCAATTGTTGATCTTAAAGCCTGAGCCATTAGTGTTTTGTTCAAGAAAATTTCTCCTGTGCAAATGAGTTTGAGGCTCTTTCCCACTTAGAAGGGGGAACAAAATAATAATGGGTGGCAGAGGGGGGGGATCTGGGTGGGAGAGAGAAGTAGAAGGGGAAAAACACAAGATCAGGTATTGGGGGGGGAGGGTAGGAAACAGGAGAGAAGCCTAGAGGGTCAGGAAAATGAATGGAAATATGAGGCCTCTGGCGGTGGGAGGTGTATGTGGGGAACTCTTAGAGTCCCAGAGATCTGGGAAATGAGAGACTCTTAGGATTTAATGGGGGTGACTGTAGCCAAAGTGCCCAATAATGGGAAAAGGGAACTTGAAGAGTCCAACTCTAGTAGATAGGCAGGGCCTCAAGTAGAGGGACAGGGTTGCCAAGCCACAGTCAAAATTTCTGACCTAGAATGGTTCCTGTCTAAAAGAACTGCAGGGACAAAAACGGAGAAGAGACTGAAGGAATGGCAGTCCAGTGACTGGCCCAACTTGGGACCCATCTCATGGGAGGTGTGGAGGAGGAGGGCTCCAAGGCCTGACACTATTATTGATGCTATGATGTGCTTACAGACAGGAGCCTAGCATGGCTGTCCTGAGAGGCCCTACCAACAACTGACTAAGGTGGATGCAGACACTTACACACAACCATTGGACTGAAATTGGGGACCCTTATGGTTGAATTAGGAGAGGACGTAAGAAGCTGAAGGGGAGGGAGACACCATAGGAAGATCAGCAGTCCAACCAACCCAGACCCCTGGGAGCTCCCAGAGACTGAGCCATCAACCATGCAGCATACAGGGGCTGGACCGAATTCCACCCCCTCCCCCCTGCACACATATAGCAGAGGACTGACTGGTCTGGTCTCAGTGGGAGAAAATATGCCAAATCCTGGAGAGACTTGAGGCCCCAGGGAAGGGGGATGCCTGGTGGACGTAGTGGGGGGCAGCATATCGCAATCTAGGGGAAGGAGAACTGGGGTGATGTGGAAGGTGCGCTAGTAGGGAGACAACAGTGGGAATGTAAATAAATAATTTAAACAAACAATAGAAAGATATAAAGCCCAGCATGGTGGCATAAGCCTTTAATCTCAGCACCTGGGACACAGTATCAGAAGGATCTCTAGAGTTTGAGGCCAGCCTGACCTACAAAGTTACTTCAAGAACAACCAGGACCACATAAAGAAACCTGTCTTGAAAAACCAGAGAGGGGTTTGGGGGAGGAGAGAGATTTATTTTTTTTAAAAAAATATTTGATTGTATTCTCACATGCAAATGTTCTTTGATTCAATCAACAATGTTCTGATAAGTCCCACTTAAATTTCAAGGTCTTTGCATTTTTAAAATGTCTTCACAAGGCCAATAATGTCAACAATACACAAATAGGATTTTAAAAACAATTCTACAATGTTAATCTCAGAATTACTACCTGCTTATATAAAACCAATGATCATTTCAAGCTTTAATTAACACATTTAATGATAGGAATGAATCATATGGAGTAATTTAGAACCAAGAGCAAATGTCTACCTGGAGCCAGGTGTGGTAGTACACACTTGAAATCTCAGCGCTCAGAAGGCTAAGGAAGAGCACTGCTTGCCTAGCCTGCTAGTCTTAAAAGGCTCTTCACATGTCCATGAAAAATACTACTGTCACATGAAGAATTAACAGGAATTTGCCTAGCTTAACATAACCTTTTACAAAGATGTCATAGAAATTAATATATATATGTCATTAAAAAGTATTAGAAGAAAATTTATGTTTAAATTCAAAACAGAAATTACTTTTTATAAGTAAAGTGCTATATTTGGCATACTAACAAAAACCTTTCTGAAAACAGGCATATGTAAAGTTTGATAGTCAGTTTGATTTGGGTTGAATCAAGCAGGAATAGCTGTTTGTCACTGTGGCAACTGTGAGGTACAAAGCTCAGGCTCTAGAATCACATAATCAAGCTACACATGCATGCGCACCCTACACCCAAGAACAGACAAAAACAAAAACCTATGAAAACATCCTACGATTTATATAAATTTATGACTTTTGTCAGGCCACATTTACAGCTGTCTGGGTGTGAGTTGGACATACCAGCTCACTGAATTAAATATATTAAATGGATTACAAAAAAAGAAAGAAAAGCTGTTTTGTGTGCTTTTGCATGTCCTCTATCTCCCATCTCTATGTCCATATGTTAGGGAATTAGGAAACTATAGGTCTGGATTACCCACGTTGAGCTCGCCTTCTCACTTCAGCGAAGAATGATAAGGAGAAAACACAGAGGTACTTCCCAGACCTGCAGCTCCCTCCACTTCCTTACTGTGACTTTCTACCTCTGTTTCTGTGAGAATCTATATAGCTATGAATTCTAGATTTAAAAAGTAGTCCTCTAGGAAAGAAATGACACTTTCAGTGATTTAGAATATACTATGGGTTGCCCTATATTGAGAAGTTGTAACTACGAGTTCCCTCTGACATCACAACCAAAGAAAGTACCCAATCCATTGGAATACGGTGGCAAACAACCATTTTCCCTGTATTCACTGAATAGTAAGCATCCACTGCTGAAGCTTTCCATCATAAAGATGGTCTAGGACAACTTATATGAATGCAGTAATGTAAACAGGGGTGTTAAAGAGATGCAGCTCTCAATATTACTCTAAACAGCAAACACTAATAGTGAAGAAATTATTATGAAACAATGCACTCATATGTTCCATATAAGAAACAGAATCCATAACTACTTTTTTACATTTTTAGAAGATTTACTCATTTTCATTTTTTGTATGAGCATTTCCCCTGCATGTATGTATACTGACTATGGGCACTCCTTGTGACTGTTGGGGCCAGAAGATTCTATCAGATCTGGAACTGGCGTTAGAAAACGTCCTGAGCTAACACATAGGTGTTGGGAACCAAACTGTAGGCCTTCTGTAAAATCAAGTGTTCCTAACCACTGAGCCAATTCTCTTGCTTCCAAATTTCTCTAAACTCCAGATTAGGATTTAACTTCAGTGGTCTGTTAATAACATTTACATATGTTACCAGTAACTTACTCATCCACTGAGTATCAGTAAACCAAGGATTCTATTGTTCAAGTTATTGTAGATTAGAAACTGACTTATCTTACAGGGAATCAGGCACAGAAATGTCTGTAACGGTGTACTTATAATTACTATTAAGTACAAGACATGATAAATATAATGTGCAGTGTTTACTTAATCATTGTCATATTACTTAATCATGCAATATATTATATCATAATATATTAATATACATGGTCATTATCATATAATCATTATATATTATAAAATTATAGAATGATACATATTGTTATATAATATATAGAGGTACAACAAAATTTTACAGAGTAGAATGAGGCAATATATCAAAGTAAGTACATCATATTCAAGAGGTGTTACTCCTAAAAGTGAAAGACTGTAAATAAGTAATATGAAATATATAAGTATGGAAGACATCCATATAATTTCAAAAGATATGACAAGTCTCATTCAAAAGAAACAGCATTTAACAAAATGCAACATTTACACCTGATAAAATACCAAAGAAAATAGAAACATAGGAAAATATCTGAAACAAAGAAACAAACAAAAATCACTAAAACATAGCAGTTCACATCATAACAGTGAAAGATGGAATGTCTCTCTACAGAGACTACAGTCAAATACCCAAGGTGTTAATGTCTGAATTTGCAAAAGGTTAGGGTGGAAAGTCATGTTAACTGTTCAAAATGAATTACATTTCTATATACTAACAATGAATAGTTTGAAATTCAAACTTAAATATGTATATAACACTTTACCTAACACATACTGATTTAGAATCAGAAAAGCTAGCTAATTTTTTAAACATTTACTTTGTGTGATTACAGTAACACAAAGCACACTAGTAGCATCTAAGGTTGAGATTAAGGAAGAGGATATTTGGTTCAGGACTTTTTCTTTTAATTCTAAAGTACGTCTAAACTATATTAATGTTTCTATTTTTAATAGTGGTAAGACAAATAACATGTACTGCAGTTTTCCTAGTTAGGAGAAAACAAAGTTCTGAGTATGCAATGTTTGTCCTACATTCTATGAACATCAACAAAACTCAGTGCTCTTAATAACTAAATGTAAGTCCTAGCCCTTATAGTCTCTAAGATATGTACTATCTTAAATAAAATTTTAAAAACTATAAAAATAGAACAAAATCTTAACTTTGTTGGATTTCAGGGCAAGGAGAGAGGAGAGGGAGGGGAAATGATGCCAACAAAGGACTCACAGAGAAAGTTCTAAAATATACACAGACTGAACACTAAGAACATGAGTAACATATCATCTGGAAGGGACGAAGAGCTCTTTGTCGCCATCAACTTTTTCTAAACTTAGGGAAAGGTGTAGGACTCATACACCAAAAGGATACAACAGCTTTATGACGGTGATGGTGGCGGTGGCGGTGGCGGTGGCGGTGCTGGTAAAAGAGGACTAAACTGTAATGAGTGATCCTGTTTGTTCCACCAGAATGGAATCATACAATCCAAGTATGTGGTCTTTACAGCCACATCTGTCACCAGCCATTCTCATAGCACGAAATGCAAACTACTGAGCACTTGTTTACTAGATTAGACATTTGATTTTTATTTCAAAAGAAAACTGCTTTTATTTATTTATTTATTTATTTATGGGATAAGACAAGAAGTGACAGTTCTTATCGGTATGCACTGAGGATTTCCAAGCTCTTTAGAATCTAGTCTCAATATAATTTCATAGATAAAGAAAAAAATCTTAGTAAACTTATGTTAAACAAAACAGAAAAGTAGATTTTCAAGCATTATTTTCTTAAAACTCAAATACGTTGTTTCAACATAGGCATGGGTACAACATAGGAAATTATAAAAATTATAAAAGTACTTAAATATAGGAAAATTTATATTAAGTAATGATTATATAGAAAATTCTCAATAAATGCAACTCATTATTTTCAAGCTTTCACGGATCAAATTTTCATTAAGCATTCTATAAAATAATTTGATATTCTCCTCCAAAGCTCTGCTATACTAAAATAAAACTTTTACTTAATATAAAATATTCAGAATAATAAATGTTTAGTTATTTTTTTTTAACTCATCTAAAATTCTCATGATCACTTTGGTGAACTTTTTAAATACAATGTTATTTTACTTTTAAGAAAAAAAAAAAAAGACCTATAGTTCTACTTAAAAGAAAAGACTATTGATACACAATTTTTAATTATTTAAAATTTAAAGATATTGAAACATAATCAATTCTAATAAACTACTTATATAATTCCACATTAAATTATCCCACATAAGTTATTTGGGATGATTCTAAACCCACTAAAAATGATCTGCACATTTGCGCACATTTGATGTATAAACAGCCATCAAAATCTTACACACTTGTCTGTCTTTCAGTAATGAAGTCAGGGAAAATAAATTCACAGACACCCAAGTGAATTGGCACTGTAAGTGACAGAAGCCCTTCTAAATCCTCTGTTTACACTGGGGATTAGCGAAGTAGATTTTGAGTTGCACACTGAACAGTCCATGGTCAAGGGAACCTGCTCCCTGTCAGCCCCAGGGCATAAGGACAAAGCCTGGTCCTGGTAGGAAGTGACCCATAAACATATTCCTACCCAGGATTTATACAAAGCCAGTCTGCCTCACAGAAACTCCATATGACCATTAACTGGCCTGCAAGGCCTGCCAGGAGGCCTAATTACAGGTCTACAGAGCCCAATAACAAAAGCTGAAGGGCTTTAGTCTAGGGATGATCTGCTTTATACTGACTTGATAGAGTCCATATAGAGGACCCCAAAGAAAGAGGTTTAGCTTTAAAATTCTCCCCAGAGATCGAGCATTGTACTCGAGTCTAGAAGGCCCACATGCAACATACTTCAGTTAGGCTTAAGCATACCACCCTCTCAAAATTAACATTCAACTACTGTCTGCTTAACATCTGCTCAAATGTGGCAAGTCGCTCTGATATTGTTAGACTCTCACTGATAGCTTTCTTCTTACTAAGAACGATTAGAGAAAAATAACAGCTATTCCAATATAAACAAGGATTAAATGCTAAAATAAATAACATACCTCTTAAAAACAAGTTATTTAATGATTTCCTTTAGAAAACAATAGGTTTATCTTTTCAGAGTAACACAAAGACAAACATCAGATCCATTGTTGGAAACAAACTTAACATTATCATTTTGATTTTTCATTAAAGCTATCCAATTTATGTAGAACTTTGAAGCTGGCAAAAACTATACTTGATGAAAAAGTTTTAACAAGTGCCTAAGTAAACTAAATTGTTTGATGTTTCACTTAATGTTTTTTATTATTGGTAATATCTAGCAGCTCAAGCCTAAGGAAGACATGTGACTTGGCTTCTCTTTAGTAACTTCATAAAGTCACTCAGGTGATAGCATAGAGAACAGGTGTTGAATATCCCAGCTAAGATTTCTGTAATGCTTAGTTATGTATAGGTTAGGAATGCTAAGGACTTCATTATAATAATTCATTTCAGTTTCCTAACATCTCTGAAAGTTCACACTGTTATTTTCACTTTATGAATGAACAACTGGCATTCAGTAGGCATTAGCAATGTTGCTATAGGTTTTTCTTCAGCCAAAAGCAGCACCTCAGCCTCCTAGCTACAGAATTAAACACCACGCCACAGTGCTTTGCACACCGAATTGCTAACATTTACTGGAACAGTGTGGACCAGATTACAGTATTTCATAGGTATTAACCTAAATTCCATAACAAGTAAAGGCTATGAGGAAGAATGACTTGCCCAAGTACAAGTTATGTTAATGATTGAACCAGGTACAATCTAGACTACTAGGATGTCCTCAAGAGACAACACAGAGAAAAAAAAAAAATCTAAAAACCATTGATATGAAGTCTGAGTGAACTTTTTTATCATTTATCAAACATGGGACTGGGAGAGTACCCTAACATGAAACCTTTGTCAGAACAAATCATCCTATTTCAGGGTTACCACTATGGAGCAAGTTTCTCTGCTGTCTTTAAAATGGTAAAGCAGAGTGGCTTTTTATGGTCCTGGAAGTAATAACCTTATCAATTATCTTCATCTGTAATTCTTGGAATCACAATTATTTAATGTTAGACTGAAATGAAGTGTTGGAACCCCTAAGATCACAAGTCTTTGTGACGAGAAGGATCAGGACTTTGTTTTAGAGCAACTAATGGGTAAGTGAGGAACACAAATCTCAATTTAATATGCTGCAGAGGAAGTGAGGCATTTATAGTATAGTGCTAAGCAAAACATATGACGTGGATTATAATCTGTATACACATGCAACTAATCTGTGTTTAATATTTAACCAACTTCCATATCAGGAAGGGCCACTTACATGCATGCACCAGATTTAAGACTGGAAACCAATGGTGATACCACTAACCTAGGCTTACCAAAGGTATACAATTAGACACTATGAATGCTCCACACAGTTAAGGAAAAACTACTTTTTTTACAGGTTGAACTTTAATTCTTCTGCATTAGCAAGCAAAACCACTTCACAATCTAAAGCAAATCTAAAGTGTGAACTTACTGTACTGTCAGTTAGAAAACATTTTCTGTTACTCTTCTTCCTGACCAACAATGTTCAAGCATTAAAACTCCAGGTAGTAAAAGCTCAAAAGTCAGAAATCATCACATTTGCTTCCTATTCTGAATTCTGCTATTATTCAGATATGCAAGTCTTCATACTTGTGAAATGAAGCTGAATACCTCACTATGTACTGATAAGTCATAGAATAAAGGTTTTATGAAAGTACTTTGAAAACTATAGATACAATTCAAAGTGTCATAGACATTATTGAGATGACAAAGTACTATTACAAATAGATTCTAAGGTAAGTTGCTTTACCAAACATGAAATAAAAGAAATTTCTACTTTTCTTCATGACATTGGAAATATAATTTAAGATCCATGTACCAATGATTACAATAGAAGTAAAGCTGTTAGCTGAGCTGAGCACGGTGGCCTACAGTGGCAATGCTAGTACCCAGAAGGCAGAGGAAGGAAGGCCACGGTTATGTGAAAAGACCTTTTAGGGGGAACAGGATCAGGCGTGGAAGGAGACGGGGAAGATGTACAGAGCGTCAGGAAATTGAACAGAGGTGTGTTGCAATAGGAGATAG
This sequence comes from Rhynchomys soricoides, assembly GCA_019843965.1. NCBI lineage: Eukaryota > Metazoa > Chordata > Mammalia > Rodentia > Muridae > Rhynchomys > Rhynchomys soricoides. Next base: position 21,994,070 of record JADRCH010000009.1, read on the forward strand.
GGAACCAGGAGAAGGCAACACAAAGTCCCAGATGCCAGGAAAGCAAGCTGGCAAGAGGCTCCCAGGACCCAACGGGGATGACATTAGCTGAAATACCCAACAAAGGGGAAAGAACCTGTAGAGACCATATCCACAGGTTAGGCACAACCCCCAGTTGAGGGATGTGGCCACCCACCCTTTTCAAAATTTTAACCCAGAATTGCTCCTGTCTAAAGGAAATACAGGGACAAAGAGTAGAACAGAGACCGAAGGAAAGGCCATCCAGAGACTGCCCCACCTGGGGATCCATCCCACATGCAGACACCAATCCCAGACACTATTGCTGATGCCAAGAAGTGCTTGCTGAAAGGAGCCTGATACAGCTGTCTCCAGAGAGGCTCTGCCAGAGCCTTCCTTATACAGATGCAGATGCTTGCAGACAACCATCAGACTGAGCACGGAGACTCCAATGAAAGAGTTAGGGGAGGGATTGAAGGAGCTGAAGGGGTTTGCAACCCCATAGGAAGAACAACGCTGTCAACTAACCAGACCCCCCAGAGCTTCCAGGGACTAAACCACCAACCAAGGAGTACACATGGAGGGACCCATGGCTCCAGTTGCATATGTAGCAGAGGATAGCCTTATCAAGCATCAGTGGGAGGGGAGGCCCTTGGTCCTGTGGAGGCTTGATGCTCCAGTGCAGGGGAATGCTAGGGTGGTGAGGTAAAAGTGGGTGGGTGGGGATCACCCTCATAGAAGCAGGGGGAAGGGGTGGGATAGGTGGTTTTTGGAGGGGAAATCTGGAAGGGGGATAACATTTGGAATGTAAATAAATAAAATAACTAATTAAAAAATAAGAAAGGAAATTAAAGAGGCATGGAATCCAATCCTCCTCCTCCTCATACTGGGGGAAGTCAATTATCTTTTGGAGAATTCTTTAGGCTCATGAAAATACTTAGTAGAAAATGAGCTGGTTTACTTTTAGTGGCGCGGGGGGGGGGAAGTTGTGTAACAAACAGATAATACTGGAATGGTGCTATCAAATCAAATTGTAGAAGCAAGAGTGACAAAGACAAGCGCTTAGGTAAAACTCATCTTCCTCCTTTTTTGATAGTCAGACTGCTTTGTAATTTTCTGTCATGTATTAAATTAAAGTTTATATTTATAAAGCCATATATTCCCTATATTATAGTCATCTCAAAAATTTTAGAATATCACAAAATTGATCCATCAGTTACAATCAGTATTTGAATATTTCTGAAACTTTAAACTTTACTCCTTAGGTGAGCATACAAAGTAACAGGCAATTCATGCATACATATCATTGTACTTTGCCTATAATCATTCCCTGACCCCATTCTCTCCCCACTCCCTGCCCATGACTCCCCAATCTCCCCATGGCTGGTTCCTGTCCCTTAGACAGTCTTAGCCATCATTCTTTCATTCTTTCCAACGCCGTCATGATCACCTTTCTAGTTTTATGATCTACACACATATATGAAAATACACACATATGTAATTTTATGTTCTGTATATAACATGGTATTTTGCTGAATCTGCTTATTTCACTTAATATTCCTAGTTCCATCCATTTTCTTGAAAATGTCATTTCCTTTCTTTCCAGCTGATTAAAATTTCACTGTCTGTCTGTCTGTCTGTCTATCTATCTACCTATCTATCTATCTACTTTGTTCATTTGATGGACATCTAGGCTGGGACCATTTCTGACTACCAAGAATTATGCAGTAATGAATACAGAAATAAAAGTCTGTTTGTGGTACTCATTTGAAGCCCTTCTGGTGTAAAGCCTGGGTCATATGTATGTCTATTCCTAGTTTCTTGAGTAACTTCTAATTTCCACAGCATACAAATATATAAAGGTTTAAAATTTTCAGATCATTAGTTTCTCCACAAATAACTTATCTATTGGAGACTAATAGTTGTAGTTTTATTATGGTGCTATGATAGAGACAAAAATAACCTACTAGGGAGAGGAAATAGGAGAAAATAAAACAAAACATACCATAACATGAGAAAAAAGTTGCAAGGCAAGCAGAATATAGTCAATGCAAGGAATAATTACAGCTTACAGTTATGAATTTTAAGAAATGAATCTTTTACAGTCTTTTGGTTTCTTGGGCACATACCCACATCACTCTATATTGTACCACAGAGACACCTGTCCAATTATGTGCATTGCTGCTTTATTCCTAATAGCCAAGATGTGCATCAAGATGATCGGATCATGAAAAATATAGTATATTTACAAAATGGAGTACTACGTGGCTGTTAAAAGAAATAAAATCATAAATTTTAAAAGTATTTGGATGGAGCTAGAAAAAAAGTCATGAGTAAGATATTCTAGACACAAATATGTGGATGTCAACTTCTAAGTCTACCATAAGCATGCTATAATCCATGTAAACACATACGTTAGGTAAACAGTAAGGGATTAGGGAGTAACAGCTAAAACTAAGGGTCATTTGAGGAATAATATAGGAACCTACTACAGTAGAAGCTGCTTGAAATCTATACATATATGAAATAAATATAAATGGAACCATAAAATAACAGGGGAGAGAGATCCCCAACTACCCATCCGTTGCCCTCAAGTGACTCGTCCAGTACCAGAGATGGGTTATATCTAATTGAGTCAAAAGGAGCCCTCATGGAAACCCCCAGTCAACTCAGGTGACTGCCAAGACTAATGGTTGCTCTACACGAACTGATGGGAGGCCCTGTAGTTGAAGAGAACAGCAACACATCTAATTGAACATAGACAAGTGGTGCTGGTGTTTAACCAGAGCCTTTACCCCTACTAACTAGAGCTGAAAGATACTCTGCATGAGACCAAAGGAGTAAGATAAATACCACCCAGCTACAAATTCTTTGAGCTACAATGGTGACCTGTCTGTAAGATACACTGGTACAATAATGGTTCAAAACTTATTGGAGTAGCCCATGAATATCTGATTGGATTTAAGGCCAACTCTATGAGATAGAACTTGTATCTGGCACTGCTACAGTAGCTAAAAACCTGACTAGGTAGGCCAAAGGAGAAAAAGCAAATATTTGTTCTGCTAAATATAGCAATAAAATCACTCCTAATTACATTCTATAGATCAGGGTCTTGCTCAGCCATCATCAGAGAAATTTCCTTCTACAGGAGATGGGAAGTAATACAGAAACCAACAACTGGACAACGTGAATATCTGTATATCTATACATATGCACACACACACACACACACATATATATATATATATGTGCATACATATACATGTATGTATGATAGAGATCTTCACTAAGCCCTCTTTTCATGCAAAAAGATCTTAAGAGCAGATGGAAATGGAAGATACCAAGGAAACAAGGCTTTCATATACAACTGAACTGCTGTGCATACGAACTAACAGAGACTATCCTAGCATGCACAGGACTTACAGAGATCTAAGCCAGATGGGATCCCAGTACTGAGAGGGGAAGTGGACACAAATCTCTATCCCCAAACTCAGATGCTGTCTCCAAGTGTCATCTGTTTGCAAAGAAACAATAGATCTCTCAAAAGGAGTTCTACTGGGTGTACAAACCACAGGTCCCATGTCCAGCAACAGATGGTCGACACAAAATTAACTCAGTGGGATTTCTGGGAGGCTTGTTTCCGTTTTGTATTAGATCATAATAAGCTGTCTGTTCTTTTAACCTTATCTTGGTATTTGCCTTATAGATAATGATTTTGGATAGTGAGGTGTGTGTAAATTTTTCATGCTTTATCATTGTTTTCCAATTTTTGTTTATTTTAAATTTAATTTGCTAGGTTTTAAAAATTTGCTTGTTTTCTAGAAAGAGAGAGGGAGGGAGGGAGAGAGAGAGAGTGAGCGAGCAAGCACCTAGATGGGGAGGATCTGAGAGGAGATAAGGAAGAGGAAACTGAAATTGTACAAAAATTTTTTCAAATATTGAAAGTGTGTGGATCCACTGGACAGAATCTTAAGTGTCATAGGCAGATATAAAACTGTTTTGAGAGACACTCAATACTTTTAAACAGAGAAATAGCATTATAAAATGATGCCTGAGAAATGATCATGAGGTGCTACTTACTACACAAAAAGATACTCTCCAGTAACTACAATGGGGTAGGATTAGACATTTCCTATATTTGTTGTCATAATAGTCCTACAAGACAGTCACCATCCTTACCTCTCACTGATGATCGATTGATGACACAAAATATCTTCAACCTAAAGACTTTTAAATAGCTAACTGAAAGGTGTAATAAGCTCTAATTGTTACAATAGGAAACCATTTGTATATTGCTGATGAGAATACAAAATGATTTGTCTACTATGGAAAATTGTTGGAATTTTAAAGAACTGAAGAATTGTCAAATGATCACACAATTATCCCTTTACAAAAGCACTCTAAGGATCTGAAAGCAGGTGCTCAAATTCATATGAGGTCTCAGAGACAGAGGCAGATGGATGCTATGAGAAGAAATTACTCAAAGGTAAGAGGTTGTCTTAACTGGGCTAGTGTAAAGTTCTTCCAATCCTTTCCTTCTTTGTATATTTGTTGATAATAATAATTTTACTTCTGGGATTCATTATGGGAAGAAACAGAATTATGACAATGTGCCTACTTATTCCATACCATCCTGCTATCTACTTTCTCTCTGAGGCAATCAGGTATTCTTAAAAGTAATACTGGGCATTTTTCAAAGAAATACAAAACATTACATCATTGCATATCAATCTATTCACAGTACTAGCATAAAAAAAATAGCAGCCTGATAAAAAAGTGGTAATGAAAAGTAGCAACTCTATAGATACACTACAATCTCAAAACCACATTTCTATTGTAATTTATAATAATAAATAGTTAATGGCAAAGATTCTTGATTCAATGCGAACATATGCATTTTCTCAAAAATATAACTGACATTTGGAGGTCTACAATTATCTTTGAAACCTTAGTTTGTCAAACTGGAATACATAAGCACTTTGTAACCCTTTAAAAGGTTAATTATATATATATACATATATATGTATATATATATATATTTCAGGAGTTATTAACACTTAAATTATCAATATGGAAAAAACACAGCCTTGATTTTCAAACATATATAAAGAGGCGAATAAATGTCTTTGTGAAGCTGTTCCACAGGGAAATTAAACATGGCATATTAAGGCTAGACGGCAACAGAACTTATAGTCCAATGAACTAGTTTATTGTAATTAGAGGAATTTTAAATATTACTGGCCTAATTTAAGTCAAACAATGAAAACCTGAATCAAATGTAACCTATAAAAAATTTAAGTAAAAACAGGCCACAGTCTTAAATGAGAACTGCAAAATTATAAAACTTCCAGAGGAAAATGTCAGAAAAATCATGATCTGGAGTTAAAGAATTCCTTCCATTTCACTGTAACTAACAACCAATAAAAGATAAAATCGACATGGATTTCTTAACAATTAAACATTAAAACTAATACCTGTTTTATCTATAAATATATAATGACCTTTTAGAACCTTTATATGTCAGCTATAAATAGATAACATATACTTAAACATATAATCTAGATTTTATTAATATGTGAGAATATATAAAAAGTTTGTGACTCATATATAAGCATGCTGACTAGATGTACTTTTTTATTTCATAAAAGTTAATTTTAAAAACTTACCAGCAGCTTCAAGGACCAATTGAAGTCTGGCTTTGGCCTGCTCAGCTGGAGGCTAAAAACCAACCACAAAAGATATTTACAGGTCAGTTTTAAAAATTGATTTTTAAATTAAAACACTACTAGGTATAAAACATAAAATCCCTTACCACAATTACTATCACTATCCATCTAAATTCTGTCATAGTAATAGTTCACAGCCTAATAGTTAAATAACCTTTTAATTAATAAAATTAAAGAACAATGAAGTTCTTTAATTACTAACTGTACCATTAAGCAATAAAACAAATTACTGTAAGCCTAATAATAAGGCACAAACTTCTTATTTAAACAAAGATTCTCAAACTGTATTACTTCCTTGCATATAGAAATATTTAAATGACCTATCTGAATTTAAATAAAGTAACAATTGAAGTCTTGTACATCTAGGAAGTCAGACTCTAAAATTAAGCATTTTCTGATCCAGGAACAGACAGTTTTAATGCAGAATTCTACCAGATCTTCAAAGAAGCGCTAATACCAATACACCTCAAACTATTCCAAAAAATGGAAACAGAAGGAACACTATTTAATTCATTCTACGAAGCCACTGTTACTCTGATAACTAAACCACACAAACATCCAACAAAGAAAGAGAATTCTAGACCAATTTTCCTTATTAATATTGATGCAAAAATATTCAACAAAATTATCACACATCAAATCCAAGAACAAACAAAAACCACAATTGATCACGATCAAGTAGGCTTCATCCCAGGGATGCAGGGATGGTTCAATATACAAAAATCCATAAACATAATCCACTATATAAACAAATTCAAAGAAGAAAGTCACTGATGATCTCTTTAGATACTGACAAAACACAACACCCCTTCATGTTAAAAGTCTTGGAGAGCCTTCTGGTTTCCATCTGCACCGGGAGCTGATCCTATGCCACAGTTCTCCATAACCAAATACAGCCAGGAGAGAGCTGGTCTCCCAGGATTTCCAACACACCTGTGAACACAGGTAAGCCCACCACTTCTGCTCAAATTGCTGGCACAAGAGGTACCTGCCCAGAGTAATCAGGGCACAAAGAACAGCTGGGGACAGGATCTTTCAAGTTTCTGTCTGCACCAAGGTTCTGACCGTATGTCACAGCTCTCCATACCCAAATTCCTCCCAGAGAGAACTGGTCTCCCAGAAGTACTGACACAGAGGCTTGAAGGAGGGACAAGCCACAGTCACACACAGCAAGAAGAGCTACCACCAGAGATACCAGATGTAGAGAGGCAAGGGCAAGAACATAAACAACAGAAACCAAGGCTACTTGGCATCATCAGAATCCAGTTGTCCCACCACAGCCAGCCCTGTATAGCCCAACACACCAGAAAAACAAGACTCTGATTTTAAATCACATCTCATGATGATGATAGAGGACTTTAAGAAAAACATAAATAACTCCCTTAAAGGAAAAAAGGAGAACACAGGTAAACAGCTAGAAGCCCTTAAAGAGGAAACACAAAAACCCCTTAAAGAATTAGGGAAAAACACAAGCAAACAGGTGAAGGAATTGAACAAAACCATCCAGGATCTAAAAATGGAAATATAAACAATAAAGAAATCACAAAGGGAGACAACCCTGGAGTTAGAAAACCTAGGAAGAGATCAGGAGTCAGAGATGCAAGCATCACCAACAGAATACAAGAGATAGAAGATGCAGAAGGTGTAGAAAATACCATAGAAAACATTGACAGAACAGTCAAGAGAAAATGCAAAATGCAAAAAGCTCCTAACTCAAAACATCCAGTAAATCCAGGACACAATGAGAAGACCAAACCTAAGAATAATAGGTATGGAAGAGTGAAGATTCCAAACTTAAAGGGCCAGTAAATATCTTCAACAAAATTATAGAAGAAAACTTCTCTAACCTAAAGAAAGAGATGAACATAAACATTCAAGAAGCCTACAGAAGTCTAAATAGACTGGACCAGAAAAGAAATTCCTCCCATCACAGAATAGTAAAAACACCAATTGCACTAAACAAAGAAAGAATATTAAAAGCATTAAGGGAAAAAGGTCAAGTAACATATAAAGGCAGACCTATCAGAATTATACAAGACTTCTCACCAGAGACTGTGAAAGCTAGAAGATCCTAGGTAGATGTCATACAGGCTCTTAGAGAACACAAATGCCAGCCCAGGGCATTATACCCAGCAAAACTCACAATACTATAGATGTAGAAACCAAGATATTGTGGGGCAGTGGTCTGTGGTAGGCAATCTGGCATCCAGTTGAGCACAGGGTGAAAACTCTGAGAGACCCTGCAGAGTAATTCATAAGGGACCAGAAAATGTTTTTGCCAAAGCTCCCAGAAGGTTCTTGTCAAACAGCTACAACCTCCACACCCCCTGTAGAGAGGTCTGTCACATGAGATTTGTCACTTAGGTGCAACACCAAGTCCTCCCACATGCAGATTAGGTGCCTTTAAACTCTCAGACCAAGCCAATGGGAAGTACCTGTTGTTAGACCCCTGACCCAAACCAAACAGTATATTAGACCACCCCAACCTATATAGGAGAGATCTCCATCCAGAAGGAATAAAGGTGTGAGAACTACCCTGTCCTCTGAGAGCTTCTATCATAAGAGCTGTAACACTGCTACTTGGGAAGAGGTCTGCTCTCCCGAACTCCACCAGAAGCTTCCTGCACTCCTCACCGGCTAGTCAGCTTCTCGTGGACTCAGCTGCCCTCTCTCTCCCTATCTATTCATTATAGTACTTGAAGTTCTAGCTAGAACAATTAGACAACAATAGGAGGTCAAAGGGATACAAATTGGAAAGAGAAAAATCAAAATACCACTATTGGCAGATGATATGATTGTATACTTAAGTGACCAGAAAAACTCCACCAGAGAACTCCTACAGCTGATAAACACCTTCAGCAAAGTGGCTGGATATAAAATTAACTCAAACAAATCAGTAGCCTACCTATACTGGAAGGATAAACAGGCTGAGAAAGAAATTAGGGAAATGACACCGCTCACAATAGTCACAAACAATATAAATATCTTGGTGTGACTCTAACCAAACAAGTGAAAGATCTGTATGACAAGAACTTCAAGTGTCTGAAAAAAGAAACTGAAGAAGATCTAAAAAGATGGAAAGACCTCCCATGCTCATGGATTGGCAGGATTAACATAGTTAAAATGGCCAACCTGCCGAAAGCAATCTACAGATTCAATGCAATCCCCACCAAAATTCCAACTCAATTCTTCATGGACTTAGAAAGAGCAATTCTCAAATTCATTTGGAATAACAAAAAACCCAGGAGAGCAAAAACTCTTCTCAACAATAAAAGAACTTCTGGGGGAATCAGCATCCCTGACCTCAAGCTGTACTACAGAGCAGTAGTGATAAAAACTGCATGGTATTGGTACAGTGACAGGCAGGTAGATCAATGGAATAGAATTGAAGACCCAGAAATGAACCCACACACTTATGGTCACTTGATCTTTGACAAACATTATTTTGATAACTTAAAAAAATGTCAATACTGAGTTGAATATTTTAAATAAGTTTTATTAGTTCAATAAAAAAATAAAATAAAAAAGTCTTGGAGAGATCCGTAATTGATGGCACATACCTAAACATAATAAAAACTATATACAGCAACTCAACAGGAAATATCAAACTAAATGGAGAGAAACTAGAAGCAATCTCACTAAAATCAGGAACAACACAAGTCTACCCAGTCACTCCCTGTTCAATATAGTACTTGAAGTTCTAGCTAGAGCAATTAGACAGAAAAAGAAGATCAAGGGGATTCAAATTGTAAAGGAAAAAGTCAAAGTATCATTGTTTACAAATGATATGATAATATACATAAGCGAACCCCAAAATTCCACCAGAGAACTCCTACAGAAAACAAACAGCTTCAGCAAAGTGGCAGGATACAAAATGATCTCAATCAAATTAGTATGTTGCTTCATACAAATGATAAACAAGCTGAGGAAGAAATTAGGGAAACAACACCCTTCAAAACAGCCACAAATCATGTAAAATATCTTGACACCAAGCAAGTGAAAGACTTGTATAATAAGAATTTCAAGTCCCTGAATAAAGAAATCGATGAAGACCTGAGAAGATTTTGAAATATCTCCCATGTTCATGGATTGTACATAGTGAAAATGGTCATCTTACTGAAAGCAATCTACAGATTCAATGCAATCCCCGTCAAAATTCCAACACAATTCTCAGACATCGAAAGAGCAATTCTCAATTTCATATAGAAATAAAAAAAAAAAAAAATACAGGCTAGCCAAAACAATTCTCAACAATAAAAGAACTTCTGGGGGAACAACCATCCCTGACCTTAAGTTGTACTGCACAGCAATAGTGATATTGATACAGAGATATACAGGTTGATCAATGGAATATAATTGAAGACCCAGAAATAAACCCATATACTTATGGACACCTGATCTTTAACAGAGAAGCCAAATACATACAGTGGAAAAAAGAAAGCACCTTCAATAAACGGTGCTGGTCTCACTGGTGGTCTCCATGTAGAAGAATGGAAATAGGTCCATATTTATCACCTTGCATAAAGCTGATGTTCAAGTGGATCAAGGAGCTCAACATAAAACCAGATACACTCAATCTAATAGAAAAGAAAGTGGGAAAGAGCCTCAAACTCATTGGCACAGGGGAAAATTTCCTGAACACCAATAGCTCAGGCACTAAGATCAACAATTGAAAAATGGGATCCCATGAAACTGATAAGCTTCTGCAAGGCAAAGGACACTATCAATAAGGACAAAACAGCAACCTACAAATTGGGAAATGACCTTCACTAACCCTACATCCAACAGAGGGCTAATATCCAAAATGCATAAAGACATTAATTTCTAAAAAATCAAATAACTCAATCACAAAATGGGTATAGAGTTAAACAGAATTCTCAACAAAGGAATCTCAAATGGCCAAGAAGCACTTAAAAAAAAGTTCCATATGCTTAGTCATCAGGTAAATGAAAATCAAAATGACCCTGAGAGTCCACCTCACACAAATCAGAATGGCTAAAATCAAAAATTCAAGTGACAACACATGCTGGCGAGGATGTGAAGAAAGAGGAACACTCCTCCATTGCTGGTGGGATTGCAAACTGGTAAAATCACTCTGGAAATCAGTCTGGAGGTTCCTCAGAAAATTGGAAATATTTTGATTGAAGACCCAGCTATACTACCTGGGAAAATACTCAAAATATACTCCAAAATATAACAAGGGCACGTGCTCCACTGTGTTCATAGCAGCCTTATTCATAATAGCCAGAAGCAGAAAACAACCCAGATGTACCTCAATTGAAGAATGGATACAGAAAATACCATTCCACTATTAAAAACAAGGACATCATGAATTTTGCAGGCAAATGGAAGGGACCAGAAAATATCATCTTGAGTGTGGTAACACAGATCCAAAAGGGCATACATGATATGTACTCACTGATATGTGGATATTAGCCCCAAAGTACAGAATACCCAGGATGCAACCCACAGACTGTAAGAAGTTTAGCAAGAAGGAAGGCCTAAGTGAGGATGCTTCAAACCCACTTAGAAGGGGGAACAAAAATAATCATGAGAGGCAGAGGGTCTGAGTGATCTAGGTGGGAGAGGCAAGAGGGAAGGGAAAGAGAGCCAGGATCAGATATGGGACAAGACAGGAAAGAAGCCCAGAGGGCCAGGAGAATGAATGAAATATGTAGCTTCTGTGGGTAGGGGGACCTTCTAGAGACTACCAGAGACCTGGGATGTGAGTGACTCCAAGGAGTCAATCGGGGTGACCTTAGCTGAAATGCCCAACAGTTGGGAGAAGGCACCTAGAGATCGCCTCCAGTAGATAGACAGGGCCATAAGTGAAGGAACAGGGTTACCAACCAGCAGTAAAATTTTCTGATCCAGAATTGCTCCTGTCTAAAAGAAATTAAGGGTCAAAAATGGAGCAGAGACTGAAGGAAAGGCTGTCCAGTGAGCACCCAACTTGGGATCCATCTCATGAGCGAGCAACAAACCCTGACACTATTACTGATGCCATGTTGTGCTTACAGACAGGAGCCTAGCATGGCTGTCCTCTGAGAGACCCTACCAGCAGCCGACTGAGACAGATGCAGATACTTACAGCCAACTATTAGACTGAGGTTGGGGACTCCTATGGAAGAGTTAGGGGAGGGACTGAAGGAGCTGAAGGGGATGGCAACCCCGTAGGAAGAACAACAGTGTCAACTAACCCAGACCCCTGGGAGCTCCCAGAGACTAAGACATCAACCAAAGAGTATACATGGGCATGTCAGAGGCCCCCTACCCACATGTAGCAGAGGACTGCCCTTTCTGGCCTCAGTTGGACTTAATCCTATAGAGACTTGAGGTCCCAGGAAAAGGGAGATGGGGGAATAGGATGAAGAACTGTAAGTGGGGGGACCAGAAGGGGAGCAACATCTGGAAAGCAAATAAATAAAATAATTTTAAAAAAAGAGAAAAAAAAAACTTGGAAAAACAATACTTGTAAACTGAATACAAAGAACACATCCAAAAGAGGATCTTCCATGATCAAGTATACCTCATCCGAGAGATGTGGGGATGATTTGGTATACAAAAATAAATAAATGTGGCCTACTATTTATCTATCTATCTATAATCATCAGGTACAGAAAAGGTCCTTGACAAAATTGAACACTCCTTCATGAGAAAAGTCCTGGAGAGGTTAGGGCTATAAGGACATACCTCAGAATAACAAAGGCAGGTCCATAGCCAACATCAACTTAACGAAGAAACCCAAAGCAATTCCACAAAAATCAGGAAGACAAGGCTGCCTACTCTCTCTATACTTAATCAATATAGTACTTGAAGTCTTTGCTGGAACAATAAAACAACTGAAGGAGATCAAAGGGATACAAATTGGAAAGGAAGAAGTCAAAGTATCTTTATTTGCAGATGATAGGACAGTACATGTAAGTGACCAAAAACTCTACCAGGGAACTCCTGCAGCTGATAAACACTTTCAGGAAAGTGGCTGGATACAAAATTAATTTGGAAAAAAATCAGTAGCTCTCCTATACAGAAACGATAAACTGGCTGAGAGAGAATTTAAGGAAACAACACATTTTACAAGAGCCAGAAATAATCAAAGATATCTTGGTGTAACTCTAACCAAGCAAGTAAAAGACCTATATGGCAAGAACATCAAATCATTCAGGAAAGAAATTGAAGAAGATATCAGAAGACAAAAAGATCTCTTATACTCATGGGTCTATAGGGTTATCATAGTAAAAATGGTCATCATACCAAAAGCAGTCTACACATTTTAATGTAATCTCCATCAAAATTTTGACATAATTCTTCACAGATCTGGAAAGGACAATTCTCAATTTCATCTGGAAAAAACTATCGAGTGTAGCTGTTAGAACACTCCTGAGCCCATTCTCAATTTCAAGCTGTACTACAGAACTCGAGTGACAAAAATAGCATGGTACTGGAATAAAAACATACATATTGATCAAGAAAATCTAACAAAATCCACATACGTATGGACACCTGATTTTTGACACATTGCAAAAAAAAGACAGTATTTTCAACCAGTGGTGCTACTCAAACTGGAAGCTTGCATGTAGAAGAATGCAAATAGATCCATATCTACCACACTCTACAAAATTCAACTGCAATGGTTCAGAGACTACAACATAAAACCTGATACACTGAACCTGATAGAAGAGAAAGTGGGGAACAACCTTGAACTCAATAGCAAAGGAGATTTACTGAAGGAAACACTGACAGCATAGATTCTAAGAACAACAATTATAAACAGGATGCCATGCAACTAAAACCTCTGTAAGGCAAAGGACACTGTCATTAAGACAAAAAGGGAGCCTATACAATGGCGCAAGATTTTCATCAACTCCATATCCAACAGAGGGCTAATATCTAAAATACATGACAAAAAACCTAAAAACAAAAAACAAACAAGCAAACAAACAAAAAACCCACTAGATATCAGCAAGCCAAATTATCCAATTTAAAAATGAGGTACAAATGGCCCAGAAACACTTAAAACAATGCTCAACATCTTAGCCATCAGGGAAATGGAAATCAAAACTACTTTGAGATTCTATCTTACACCTGTCAGTATGGCTAAGAACAGCAAAACAAGTGACAGCTCGTGCAGGGGAGGATGTGAAGCAAGGAAAACACTCTTCTACTGCTGGTGGGAGAGCAAACTTGAACAGCTACTATGGACATCAATATAGTGGTTCCTCTGAAAATTGGGACTTAATCTACATAAGACCCAGATATACGGCTCTTGGTCATATAACCAAAGGACACGCTATCCTACCACAATGATACATGCTCCACTATGTTCATAGCAGCTTTATTCATAATAGCCAGAAACTGGAAACAACCCAGATGTCCCTCAAAGAAAATGTGGTTCATTTACATACTCAAGTTAAATTGAGTTACATAATTTAATTCAGCTGTCAAAAAAAAAATGACATCATGAAATTTGTAGGCAAATGGATGATGAAACTAGAACAAATCATCCTGAGTAAGGTAACCCAGACCCAGAAAGATAAATATGGTATGTATTCACTTATTGTGGGCATTAGCCATTTAAATAAATGATAACCAACCTACAATACAAACACCTAGAAAGGTTCGACATAGAGGAAGGGACATAGGAAAACATAGATCTCCTGGGAAGGGGAAAAAAGAATAGATTTTAAAAAGGACTGGGGGAAGGTGGGGACAGGAACGAGGTGATCAAGTGGGTAGGTAACGGAGATAGGTTGGATGGAGGAAATTTGGGGAAAGACAGATGGAACTGAGAGGCATTTAAGAGATCGATACGGGAACCTCATGCAATGGAAATGTCGCCAAATATATAAAGGTGATCCTAACTAAATGATGTCTCTTAATAGTGGAATATATGATGTCCCAACTGGCCATCTCTTGCAACCAATTGAGACTTCCAGTAGCAGGACTGGGTTACACTAAATTGAGTTGTAGGCCAAATGTGCTCCATGGAAATCTCCAACAATCTAGGCTGTTGCTAAGAAAATGGATTGCTCTCAGAAAACTGGCAGGTAGAACTCATTATTATTGAATATGGAGAAGTTGAGCTGGTACCTACATGGAGCCTTTATTCCTATATTCTAGTGTCTCTGGTGCTGGAAGATAGAGACAGGCAGGCTACCAAAAGAAAAAACATGAACACCAGTCAAGCCACAAATTGACTTACAATCTGTCCTCCCTGTAAGATATGCTAAAACAATGGTGGCAGAGAACTTGTGGGAGCAGCTAAACAATGTCAGATTTGACTGGTGGCCCACTTCATGAGATGGAACCCACACCCAAAACTGTTTGGGTTATCAAGAACCAGAGATTAACCTTGGGAAAAACCAAACTCCCATGGTCAGAAAAAAAAAAAAAAAAAGTATTCACAAAAAGACTCCTAATGATATTCAGCTATACCCATAGATAAGTCATCATCAGGCATGCTTTCTTCTGCAGCATATGGGAACAGACGCAGAGACCCACAGTTCGACATTACATTACAGAGTCATTGGAACACATAGTTCTAAATGGGATATCTCCATCAAATCTCTCTCCTCAGAGCTCAGGGAACCCCATGGAAAAGGAGGTTGAAAGAATGTAAGAGACAGGAGAACAAGGCCCTCCGAATCTGTTACGCAAAGCTCACAGAAACTCACAGAAACTGAAGCAGCAAGCATAGGGCCTACACAGGTCTGCACCAGGGTCTCTACGTATATATCACAGCTTTCAGGTTAGCACTTTTATTGGACTTCTGAGTGTATGAATGAATAGGTCTCTGATTTCCGAGCTTGCTCTTGGAACTCCTTACCTTCTATTTGGTCTCCTTGTCCAGTGTCAATGGATGGTTTTGGCTAATTCTTACTATATTTTATTTTGTGTGGAAGTTTTTGGTGATGTTTCCACTGGGACTGGGCTTCAATAACTGAATTTTGATAATTTGGAGGGAGGTGGTTTGTTTTGTTTTGTGTATTTGTTTGTTTCGTAATGGTCTCTGTCTCTTGCAAAAAGTTTTTCTTTTTTTTTTTTCTTTTTTTTTTTTGATGAATGGTAAGGATGACTCTTATATGAAGACATAAATACTAAGAATGTAGTTTGGAATTGTATACTTACTAAAGTATTGGTTACAGGGTCTCCTCTAAGATCTATGACTTCACTAGCACTGTGTAGTTGACTAGGTTTCCAGTACCCTAATTTCCCTCTTACTGGTAATTTCCCCTTATGTCAAACTAGAGAGCTGCTGGATTACTGTGTGAGTGCCACTCTTGCACCCTTATGGCTATTGCATCATGCTGGTTTGATGTGCTTTGTCACTATCATACAGGGAGAACTGTTGGTTGCTTCTCTCTTTTGGAAGCTCCTTTTTGAGATGGGGGTCCCTCTATGATGTATAGGACTCCTTGTGGTTTGTAGGTTAAAATGATCTTCATGTTTTAGCCTCTCCAGTAGATGGGACTATAGGTGTCTAACAACGTACCTAACTGTTGGCTTTTAGGACCTCAGGTTGTGTGATTTTAAAAATAACTTTCAGATAGATATAAAGATCACATAAGTTAAAAATGACTCCTCTAAATAGTCCAGAACTGTATCTTAAGCACTCAAATCAGCTCTTAGAACACAGAAAATACATAATAAACAACTTATTGAATAAATGAGACTTTTCCCGACTTTCTCTTCTATTAGATTCAGTGTATCTGGTTTGATGTGAAGGTCCTTGATCCCATTGGACTTGAGATTTGTACAGGGAGATAGGAATGGATCAATTCGCAGTCTTCTACATGTAGACCACCAGTTGAACCAGCACCATTTCTTGAAGATACTGTCTTTTTTCCACTGTATGGTTTTAGCTCCTTTGTCAAAGATCAAGTGACCATAAGTGTTTGGGTTCATTTCTGGGTCTTCAATTCTATTCCACTGATCTACCTGCCTGTCACTGTACCAATACCATGCAGCTTTTATCACTACTGCTCTGTAGTACAGCTTGAGGTCAGGGAGGCTGATTCTCCTAGAAGTCCTTTTATTCTTGGGAATAGTTTTTGCTATCTTGGGTCTTTTTGTTATTCCATATGAATTTGAGAATTGTTCTTTCTAAGTCTATGAAGAATTGAGTTGGGATTTTGATGGTGATTGCACTGAATCTGTAGATTGCTTTTGGCAGGATGGCCATTTTGGCACAGGGGAAAAGTTCCTGAACAGAACACCAATGGCTTGTGCTCTAAGGTCAAGAATCGACAAATGGGACCTCATAAAATTACAAAGCTTCTGTAAAGCAAAGGACACTGTAAATAGGACAAAACTGCAACTTACAGATTGGGAAAAGATCTTTACCAATCCTACATCTGATAGAGGGCTAATATCCAATGTATACAAAGAACTCAAGAAGCTAGACTCCAGAGATCCAAAAAACCCTATCAAAAAATGGGGAACAGAGCTAAACAGAGAATTCTCAACTGAGGAAACTCGAATGGCCGAGAAGCACCTAAAGAAATGTTCAACATCCTTAGTCATCAGGGAAATGCAAATCAAAACAACCCTGAGATTCCACCTTACACCAGTCAGAATGGCTAAGATCAAAAACTCAGGTGACAGCAGATGTTGGTGAGGATGAGGAGAAAGAGGAGCACTCCTCCATTGCTGGTGGGACTGCAAGCTGATACAACCTCTCTGGAAATCAGTTTGGCGGACCCTCAGAAAAATGAACATAATACTACCTGAGGACCCAGCTATTCCACTCCTGGGCATATACCCAAAAGATGCTCCAACATGTAATAAAGACACATGTTCCACTATGTTCATAGCAGCCATATTTATAATAGCCAGAAGCTGGAAACAACCCAGATGTCCCTCCACAGAGGAATGGATACAGAAAATGTGGTCCATATACACAATGGAATACTACTCAGCTATTAAAAACAATGACTTCATGAAATTCGTAGACAAATGGATGCGAGGTAACGCAGTCAACAAAAGAACGAACATGGGATGTACTCACTGATAAGTGGTTATTAGCCCAAAAGTTCGAACCCAAGAGTCACTTCGCAGCAACAGTAGGGCTGAGTGTGAGGTACCAGATGGAGGACTTAGAGAAGGGACTGAAGGAGCTGAGGGAGTTTGCAGCCCCAGGGAGGGAGCAACACTGGCAACTGGCCTGATGCCCCCCCCCCATACTCCTGGAGACTGAATCACCAACCAAAGAATACACATGGAGGGACCATGGTGCTGGCCACATATGTGGCAGAGGAGGGTCTTGTTAGCCATCAGGGGGAGGAGAGGCCCTTGGGCCTGAGGGTGTTAGATCCCCCAAGGAGGGAAGACAAGAGGATGGATGGGTGGGTGGGGGAATACCCCCATAGTGGCAGGGGGAGGGGGAGGGAATGGGAAGGTTCCACAGGGGAGATCTGGAAAGGGGGAAACATTTGAAATGTAAATAAAGTATGAATAAATAAAAAGAAAAGAATAAATGAATGAACGTTCTTTTTCCTGGCATGGATATAAATAATAAAATCAACCAAAGTTAAATGTTATCTATATATTACATCTAACAACTAGACACGTAATTCTTACATTCATTAACTGGTAAGTTCCTAGTTTATATGCTCAAATTAGTTGTGTCTAAGTATCCCAGCTCTCTCTATCTCTGGCATTTTTCCAAACTCCTACTAGTCAATATGTCATTTAGAGGATCTCTCTCTCTCTCTCTCTCTCTCTCTCTCTCTCTCTCTCTCTGGTGTGTGTGTGTGTGTGTGTGTGTGTGTGTGTATGAGGGAGAGAGAGATGGCAGGCAGGCAGGCAGGCAGGCAGGCAGACAGACAGACAGACAGACAGATATATAGTATGAATGAACATGGGAACAACCCAAAGATGTGTGTGAGGTGACCAGAAGTCCACTTCAGATACCTTTCTATATTGCTTTTCGCTTTGCTTTTTTTTTTTTTTGGCAGCTATATTTACTTAAAATATAAGTGTGGCTGTACAAATGCCACCGTGCCTATTTGAAGAGCAGAGGACAATTTGTAGAAGTTGGCTCTCTTTCTACTATATGGCTCTTAGGGATTGAACTCACCCCATCTGGATTGGCAGGGGGTGGGGGGACTTTACTAACTGAGCCATCTTTCAAGCTCTTCACCTAAGTGTTTGAGCTGCTCTTACTGAACCCATGTGGCCATGAGGTCTATAGGATCATCCTATCCTTGCTCTCATTCTCCAACACTGGGGTTCTAGCTGTGTGGCACCAAGTCAGGCTTTTTACATGGGTGTTAAGGATCTGAATTCAGGTCCTCATATTTGCATAACCAAGGACTTTACTTGCTGAGCTCTGTCTCTAGTCTCTCAGATGATTTCTTAAGATAGGTCGTATTCTCTGAGTCATCAATACTGACTCCTGAATGACAGTATCAAAGCAACTTAGAGAAATCATAATAAGGTTTTTGTTATTTTCAAATAAGAGAAAGCAATCTTAATTTCTAAAAACAATGCCATTTTAGATCATTTCCAAAATCTTCTCTTTTAAGTTTTTATATAGTGTTAAGATTCTTGAGAAAATGAGTTATTTAAAACTATAAACTTATACCATATGATATCAGAGATCAGAGGTATAAAGGATATCATAAACATGGTATTTAGATCTGTTTGTTTAGCCAATCAATCATATTATAGACAAGTATTTCCTTCAAAAGGCAAGAAGTCACTTCTCTTTTCCTGCTTGAACAAGAAACGGGTCTCAATCATGAGGGGAAAAAAGTTAAAATAGATATGCACAGTGACGATTTGTGAATACAACTTATTAAATAATTAAAAATCTGACTTGTTAATAAAAATAATTATGCAACAAAACTGACTGAATAGGGAGAAATGAGGCAAACTTTTGTAATGGTTAAAGTAGAGGAGAATACTATTCTGATTAAAATTGATGGGTATAATTTTATAATTTATGCCCCTTGAGGGATTTGTTCTACTCAATATTCCTTTCAGCAGCCCATATTATAAAAAGAGCTTAAGCATTCTTGCTTACCCTTGAAGAAACCTGCTGTTAGACTGTCAGGAAACTCAGAAAAGCAAGGAAAAGTCATCTCTCAGAGAAGATGAAGTTAAAGTAGGTAAACAGTAGGTAATGCATCTTCATACAGATGATTCATTGTCACACTTGCATTAATCAAATTCTGAATCTGTGACTATCACTGCAAGTTTTCCCTGATCCAGATTTCAAGCCTTTACCAGCTTCCACCTCAGGCCTTAATAGTTATGCATACACACTGAACGGAGAGAAAAGTCAAACTAGATACTTAGGGTACAAAGCAGCCTTAACAGACTGCGATATTAAGAGAGGCAGGTCAATGAGATTCCATCCTGAAGTTCTGACTCAAGCTCTTGACTCTATATATTACATATACTGAGTAATATATATACTCAAGCAGGAAGAGCATCACATCACATGGAACACAGGGAATGCCTTGTCGCTCTGGCAGTACCCATTGGGGTGAGCAAAACGTTTCAGAGAAAATACTTTAAAAAGAACAGTAAATGGCACTTTTCAGTTCTATTTACATAATGGACATGTATTTGATGCATGTTCATAACCAGGTTTGGTACCATGTGATCTCTACAACTGCCAGTGTTTACTTTTACTGTATCCAAACTGTTGCTATGGGGAACAACAATGGTCATGAATCTTGTGCTGGTACTTTTATCCAAAATATCTGGGGAGTTATAAAGCCAAAATTGACAGGTAAAGGATTTTCAAAATTTGTCTTTAATTTTTCAAGTCACACTGTTAGTTAAAACTTGTAATATTATTAATCTCATGTGTAACTTTTATAAAAGGAAAACAAAAATAGTACTCAAGAACAAAAATGAGAAAAAATGACTTTTTTTTTTTGCTCTGTTTGCACCCAGACCATGTTAAACCTTACCACAGCACTCAATACATGAGTAAGGGATTTGCAAGAAATGAGATAGAAAACCACTGGTAGGAGAATGAGGCACGTCACACAGCAGATAGAACTGTACCATTAAAACCTGAGCTGTAACAACCAATCCTCTACACTTCACATTTAAACTGGGAGTAAGCTATCTTACCATAGAGCTGCCTGCAGTGGCAAGAGCAGTGAGCAAAAAGGTACAGCCTGTCTAAGATGATTGTGAGTTGGGCACAGTGATGCATACCAGTGACCTCTACACACGGGAGGCTGAGGCAAGAGGAGCATGGGGTCCAGACCATTGCAGTCTACCCAGGGATAATCTATTTTTAAACAAACACAAAATAAAACAAATAAAAAAGATAATACTTTTCAAGAAGAATTTTTGTTTGTACTAATGTGACCAGATCATTGGAAGAATGGTCTAGTAACTAACATAAGCATGTAGTCAAAACAGAGAATTTAAGTGATAACATACATTTTATAATTAAAATTTAATTACAGAAATTTCAGTTGGGCAGCATATGAAACATAAAAACAAACAAAAATATATATAGTAAGTTAAACATTGAACATTTAACACATGTAAAACAATGTCTTATCTATTAAGCTTGTCAAATCATTTCCATTAATTACTACACTACATTTATTTTGTAATATGGCTTTAGTATGTAAACACAGGTGTTGAGATTTGCTTTAAAGATACTAAAAACAGAGGTTCTTCAGTGAGTAAGTTTTAACAGTGTGGGTTGACATCCATTATTTGCTGGATGTTGAAGTTAGTATTTAGTTTTCTGCATCTCAATTTCCTTATCTATAAAATCATGAAAATAGGAGTAGTGAAGCTTCTTCAATAATTGTGTAATTGGGATCTCACAAAATTAAGAGTTTAAGTTTTGATGCCATCATTCCTGAGTTTTATGACAGAATTTTCCTTCATCCTTCTCGAGGAGTGCATTGTTGCAAGACTATTGTGAGTGTCTCACAGAGTTTAATATGAGTGTGCACCATTAACTATGGAAGCTATCTTAACTGCTAAGTATATAGTAAGAAATAACAATCATGGGCATATACCCAGAAGATGCTCCAACATGTAATAAAGACACATGCTCCACTATGTTCATAGCAGTCTTATTTGTAATAGCCAGAAGCTGGAAACAACCCAGATGTCCCTCAACAGAGGAATGGATACAGAAAATTTACATTTACACAATGGAATACTACTCAGCTATTAAAAACAATGACTTCATGAAATTCTTAGGCAAATGGATGGATCTTGAGAACATCAATCTGAGTGAGCTGATGCAGTCACAAAAGAATGGACACGGTATGTTCTCACTGATAGTGGGTATTAGATAAAGAGCGTGGAATACCCAGGGTACAACTCATGGTCCACATGAAGCTCAAGAGGAAGGAAGACCAAAGGGTGGATGCTTCAGTCCTGCTTAGAAGGAGGAACAAAACAATCAAGGGAAGTAGAGGGTGGGAGGGACTTGGGAGGAAGAGAAGGGAGTAGGAGAAAACGAGGGGGAAGAATCAGGTATGGGAGAAGCTGTACAGAGGGGCCAGGAAATTGAACAGAGGTGTGTAGCAATGGGGAATGGGGTAGCAACCAGAAAGTCCCAGATGCCAGGAAAGCAAGAGCCTCCCAGCACCCCACAGGGAGGACATTAGCTGAAATATCCCACAAAGGGAAGGGAGAACCTGTCTAGACCATGTCCAGAGGTTAGGCATGCCCCCCACCCCGGTTGAGGGATGGGGCCACCCACCCATCCTCAAAATTTTAACCCAGAATTGCTTCTGTCTAAAGGAAATACAGGGACAAAGAGTGGAGCAGAGACTGAAGGAAAGGCCATCCAGAGACTGCCCCACCTGGGGATCCATCCCACATGCAGACACCAATCCCAGACACTATTGCAGATGTCAAGAAGTGCTTGCTGACAGGAGCCTGATACAGTTGTCTCCTGAGAGGCTCTGCCAGATCCTGACCAATACAGATGGGGAGGTTCACAGCCAACCACAGGACTGAGCGCAGGGACCCCAATGGAGGAGTTCGGGGAAGGACTGAAGGAGCTGAAGGGGCCTTATATGGCATCAATGAAAAGGGGGGCCCTTGGTCCTGTGAAGGCTTGATGCCCCAGTGTAGAGGAATGCTAGGGCTGTGAGGCAGGAGTGGATGGGTGGGTGGGGGAGCACCCTCATAGAAGCAGGGTAAGGGGGGATGTGATAGGGGGTTTGCAGAGGGGAAACGGGAAAGGGGATAACATTTGAAACGTAAATAAATAAAATTTAAAAAAGAGTTGTTCATGTTACTTACTGTTATGAGTACGAGAATTTCATTATTATTCCTATGGTTTTACTACAGGAATTTATATTCAGTTTCATAGACACACATTATGAAATAGTGTAAGATTCTACAACATAATGGGATAACAATATTTATTCTTCCATACAGAAAGTTAACCCTATGTCTAAATTAGACATGCATTTTTGAAAAATTCTATCTCTATCATACCACATATCCTAAGTTATATAGGTTTTAGTCAAAACAGAAAGCAACTGTTTCTAAAGCTTGTAAGAACAGTGACAAGCTGGAGAAGCTTACTAATATTTGGGTGATATACCTTCATTTGAAATACTTTTTATTATAAAACACTATAGACAAATCCAGTGTGGGTTTATTTCCATTTAGTTAAATTTATCCACTATACATGCCTTTATTTAACAGGAAAAGATATTGCTTAAGAAAAAAATATTCTTAATGAGAAAATTTAAGATATAAGTGAATTCTTATCTTTGATATTGTGATACAATTCTCTTAGAAATACCAGAATCACATTTTATTCTTTCCTGTGGATTTCCATTAAAAGTAAATTGTCCATGGTTTAGAAATTTTTTCTGCATAGTTTTTATGAATACTACAACACTTTAAAATTCTTTAAAAATAAAATGTTCTTAATCACAAGTATCGGTTACATCTAAAGAAGAACAGGAATAAATGTTTACTCCCATTTTCTATACAACAATAATAATTATTCTAATTTCTTTAGGGGTAAAATAGGATTTAACAAATCCAACCCCAAAGCACATAATTTCTGTTACTATGTCAGTACTGTTATCCTTTACAGGGTTACTAGAATTGAATTTCTTAACTACTTTTTTTTGTCAATTATATGTTGGCATTTTATGCAAATTGATAATAAAGTTTTTGTCTGGCTGTCTCCCCAAAACATTCCAATACACTGTTTTCTTTCTAGATCTAACAGTTGATTCAATTTGGATAATAGCCAATAGATGGCACTGTTCCCACTAGGTAACAAAGATCTTACAGAGGACTTACTACACACACACATTATTAGGACCAACTATCTGCTCAAATCACTGAATTTGATTTTTTTCTATAATGGGGAACACATACTATAAATAAAATTAACACATTTGTATTTACTACTTACAGAATAAGACAGATCAAACTAAGGCAAGGCATTTAGTTATTTACAAAAATATTTGAATGTCTATGAGACACTAGGAAGGAATATAAAAAAGCAATCTTCTAGTTTATGATAATTACAGTCAAATGATAAGTAGAATTATCAATGTAAATAGCTACAGAGAGACATGGAAGATTATCCTCAGAGGAAAAGGATGTGGGAAACTGTAAAGGAGATGATACCTCAGCTGCTTAGAAAGGAGGGGAATGAACTAGTGGTGACAAAACTAACAACAGTAGCACAACTTGGGACTCATGACTCAGCACATAAGATGTGAACTTGGTAGGAGGGGTAGGGCCTACAGCACTAGAGGGGTCAGCTATCTTTAAGAAATTTGGGCTTTCCTTCTTATGACTGAAATCCAATAAAGGTGTGACAGAGGAGTTATGTAATCAGATTTACACTTTGCAAAAATCACTTGAGGGGCTGAGCAGCCCTGAGTTTCAATATGCTAAGACCGGGGTTGGGACTCTATCAAAGCTGCTCTGTA
Source organism: Rhynchomys soricoides (assembly GCA_019843965.1). NCBI lineage: Eukaryota > Metazoa > Chordata > Mammalia > Rodentia > Muridae > Rhynchomys > Rhynchomys soricoides. The sequence goes on from JADRCH010000009.1 coordinate 22,018,704, forward strand.
TAGTTGGTCCAAGCAACATGACAAAGATTTCACCATAGCAGTGGCAAGGGGTGAGGTGTGAGAAAACCAAGGTAAAATGAAGCTCTCCCTTGGAAGCTGTGTCTTTAGACAGAATGTTCCTTCGTGATTAAACATTCTTGAAGATGCAGATACATTCTTCTTGACATATCAGGGATAAAGCACCAGGCTACTTTCCCTACTGCCAGACATGCACAGTAATGAAGTGTCTGAATCTTCAAAAGATCCCAACTTCATCATACCATTTGCATTGTGATTTTTTAAGGCCCTTCCGTCAGTGAATTTTTTCTAAAGCAATGGTTCTTAAGAATGAGTTGCGACCACTTAAACTCAGATGTTTACATTATGACTCATAACAGTAGCAAAATTACACTTATCAAATAGCAATGAAGTAATTTTATGGTAGGGGTCACCACAACCTGAGGAAATATTAAAGGGGTGCAGCATTAGGAAGGTTGAGAACCACTGGTCTAGAGGAAAATAGGAAGAAATACCACAACATCTAGGGTAAAATATGAGACATGGAAGGAGTCACCCTAACCCATGACTATGACATCCACTCCACATATTGATAAAAAATACCTTTAAAATCCATGGTGCAGAACCCCATGTGCTGCTCCCTCCTTCATGCAGCCCAGTCCAGTTTCTCTTTGGAGTGCACATTTTGCTTTTCATTGCAAAAAAAAAAAAAAAAAAAACCAAACCTTCTACTTAGAATAAGAATCTCAGCTAACTTCACTGTTATCTTTGAGGAATCAAGAGAAACCTTCACTGAGGAACAACCTTTGTGAGTGTACTGGCTGGTTTTGTGTCAACTTGACACAAGCTGGAGTTATCACAGAGAAAGGAGTTTCAGTTGAGAAAATGCCTCCATGAGATCCAGGTGTATGGCATTTTCTCAATTAGTGATCAAGTGGAGGGCCCCTTGTGGGTGGTACCATCTGTGGGCTGGTAGTCCTGGGCTCTATAAGAAAGCAAACTGAGCAAGCCAGGAGAAGCAAGCCGGTTAAGTAACAACCCTCCATGGCCTCTGCATCAGCTCCTGCTTCCTGACCTGCTTGAGTTCCAGTCCTGACTTCCTTGGGTGATGAACAGCAGTGTGGATGTGTAAGCTCAATAAACCCTTTCCTCCCCAACTTGCTTCTTGGTCATGATGTTTGTACAGGAATAGAAACCCTGACTAAGACAGTGAGCATGAATTTAAGCAGACTAAGAATTAAGGTAGGGATCCAATACCAGGGCTATTCTAAGTAGTACAGAAAACAAACAACAAAGCTTTAACAGGAGCAGCGGCAACCAAGGGTGGACAGGAAGATACAGTTCTGATAAATCCTAAGGGCATAACAGGTTCAATAGATACTGCAGAGGAGCAATAAAAAATCAAGAGTGATGGTTAAGACAGTGTATTTTCTTAGGCCTTTGAGAATATTCCTAAGATGTTTTTACTTTTGACTGTGCTTGTATCAGTGTGCCTTGTTGCCTTGACTTACCCACTTCATAGTTTTATAACAACCTGTCCTGTTTTTATCTTTAAAATACATTCGTAAGAATGAGCACCAATGTCTTCAATGCCTGTCTCTTCTATTTATTAGATTATACCGCACGGAGACAGGGTCATCCCTCCAAGTGTAGTTTACTCTACCGCTTTCGCCTGACTGATAGGGGGCTGATGTTAAGGGACACCTGTGGGACAGTATGTTCAGTGTGCTTGCCTGTGTACTTTCCATTAGAGCAAGTACCATCTTAGGCCACATTTAGTAATATCCACAAGAGATCATTCCTATTTATTAAGTACTCTAAGTGTGTTACGTTTTCAGTGATAGCTGGGCTGTCTTACATGTCAAATTGGAAGCTACTCTCCAATATTATGAGGCCCTTCTGCTCACGTCAGCTCTCTCCAACAGACACTTTATAAAGGAAACAAAGGTACTTTCTCACCTTCTGGTTCTTAGGTGGGTTTTTTGTCTTAATGAATATTTACTTTCTTCACTGTGTTGAATCTTTGTGCTCAAGCCTACGTAAAAATATACTTTAATAAACTTTGTAGTTTAATGTGTTGTAAAGAAAAATGTTCATCCTCTATACTTAATTTTTAAACTCTATTGACTTATAAGTGACACATAATGTACATATTAGAAGTATAAAATTTGATAAATATATGGGTATGTTATGAAATCATTTCTACAATAAAATTAGCATTCCTT
>JADRCH010000009.1:22025925-22053180 GCA_019843965.1 Rhynchomys soricoides
GGAAATAAATAAAAAAGAAAATATATTTTACTTGATATTACATGATAAAGTGAACACTAATATTGAATAAACTGGAGATTGTTTTAATAACTATGTGAGGTTAAATTTTAAAATTTTGGATATAATAAACCTGAAAAATATAAATATCCTCTCAATTTGTCTTTCCTTATGAAAGCAGATGTTTTTTGAAAGTATCAAATAGGATTTTAATAGGAGAAGTAACTCCTTACTCCTCCTGCTGATTGTTGTTTATTCTTAACCTCTTCTTGGACATATTGTAACCAAAGTAACCAAAACTGGAAATAAACTAAATGTGCACTGGTATTATAAATTTTGTGGCTCTCAAACTTCTAAAATATTAAAAGACAATGGTAGTATTAACTCACAATATTTTGATATAGAGTCACGAAATTAACAGTTTCATGTGTATATGATCCTAATCAAACAAAAACTGTTATAAACATCACATATATGTTTAAGTAAACACAATGCTAATTAACGTATGCATGTATTGTCACAGAGAGACGCTTGGGAGGATGGATACTGATAAACATTAGATTGATAGCAGATAGATGATATAATCATTTTTCTACATCACTGTCTACCCATTACAATGAGCATGTATTATTACAGAGCACATAAAAGTACACAATGATGTTTTTAAAAGAGATATTGCAAGCATAAGAGTATACAGTATTTTCTCAGAGGCTACTTTGAGTACATCAGAATTGCAATACTGTTTTACATAACTAAAATAGTTATGATAATTTTCTGTCTCTATATAACAATGCCATAATTGCCGAAAGCCTTATGCTTTGGTTAATATCTACACATTATTTTGATACCCCAGTACGTAAAGGAGGAAATTAATTAAATGAATCAGCAGCTGTGTGCTTCCTTGGGGTAACAAAGTAAAACGATATTCTTCTGACCCTGATGCTGTGCTCTTCCTAAAACCCTAAGCTATCCAGGCTGCCATTTGTTACAGCGACAATGAGTATGGCTAAAGGTCCTGTTCCTATACGGAATGTCTACTTGACATTCTCTATTCTGACTCACAATACTTTGATGGGAGAGGCAAGCTATCTGATGATAGGTTTTCTCTCTGTTGCTGCAAGTAAGTTAGGTCTTAAGAAAGTCCTTGAATACCAGAGCATCTCCTGGAATTCCCTGAAAAGAAGGAAAACTATAGTGCTCTGAACTATAATACAGACAGCATGAAAAGTTAGTCAGTTACTTATGTAGATGTAGATTAAGAAGATATGACTCTGAAGTCTGTGGCTAGCAGGAAATAGAGGTTATCCCAGTGCATTTAGAGTGTTTACTTTTAAAAACTTTAAGAAGCATGAGTACATAAAAGTTAAGAAAAGTTCATGTGTATCAAACATAAATCTCTCACTATTAGTAAGAGATTAAATACTGTTTAATCTCTTGCTTTGTTAAAGTACAAGTTTGACAGTATTTTTTTCACAAGACATTATCTCTCAAAAATGGAAGAGGTAGTCATTTCTATGGCGTGTTGAAAGGTCTGGGGTGGGCAGAGAAAGGGGCTTATGCTTTGCTATTTGGAAGGCTGGATAATAGTTACTAATTATTTACTTTAACATGCAACAAATTTGTAACTGGTTAAAAGAGAACTGCAAACATGAACTGCTGACAATGACATTATTTCTAACTGGAATTTGTGCTGGTTTTAGGTTAAGATCTATGCTGCCTATAAAACCATGACTGTGATAGGAAATTAATGCTGAATCTACATCGAATTACTTTAATTTGCAAATATTCCTGAAATATGCTTTTCTGTTAAAAAGGTCTTCTGTGAAGAAGAAAACACCATGTAGTTGCATTTTATGTTACAGTTTGAGGAAAGTATCTGTTCTACATGCATTTTTAGCACAAGCCTCCAAGAAACACTGGCTTAGGTACGAAAAGTAAAGCACTGGTAGATCTAGCGGAACACTAAATCAGTGGCCCTCACCTTCCTAATTCTGCGACCCTTTAGTACAGTTCCTTGCGTTGTGGTGACCCTCAACCATAAAGTTATTTTCATTGAATCATTCAACCCCCAAAGGGGTTGTGACCTATAGGTTGAGAACCACTGCCTTAAATAGAGACAAGACATAATAAATACTTAAAACTAACATTACCACATTATAGAGTGTATGCACAGTGCTGGTCCATTTAAAGTAGCTATATTCTCTAACTCATTTGTACAATTATAAAGAATACTTTTTGGAACACAGTGAGAAAGAAATCAGTCCCTCTAATTCTCTTGTTCAATTTATAAGTTGACTTAATACTCAACTGTATCAAATGTATACACTATGATTATGTTTGTGTTAAAGGCAACTATTTTTCTGCGAACTGAAAATACAGCAGTTTGATTTCTAAGTTTTATGTAAAATAGCCTAAAACAGAGGGAGGGGATTTTATTAGGCCGTGGTAGCATTATTGATGATTGATGCGTATATAATAGCAATGGACTTAGCTACGTGGCTGGCAGGCAGCAACATAGTCTTACAAACCACTGATGGACTAAACAAGCTATTAATGACAGTTGCTTTTCAACACTCCGAATGGTCAGACTGCACTGTTTGACCACAAGGACAAGTAGGTCATCACTTTCAAATGTTATACAATGTTAGAAACACAAATGAGACCTCTGTGGGGAGATGAAACCCACAGGTATGGCTCCAGACTTCTTTTGCTATCTATTAATAGATAGTAAATCTTACTTAAAGCTGTAAACCCTTAAAACTCTTTTAGCAAAAGACTTCTCATCACTTATTGCAATTGTCCACCTATATTGAACACATTATTATTATTATTATTAATTTTATTATTATTCAGGAACAGTCCTGAGAAACATATCACTTGATACACAGTAGAGGAAAAAAAAAAAGAATTATTGCCTGCATTATTTTTGCACAGTAAGATGGATATTTTTGCCCCTCTATAATCCGTAGAATACCTCTCTCTCCAGATTTATGAATCAGCTTACAATATATTCATAAGTTGCAGGCTCTGAGTCTAGATTCTACCTGATCCAGAAAACTTCACTTGCATTTCAAGACAAAATTTTTTAATATCTTTTTCTTCCTATTGGTTCTCAGAGCACTTGCTTCACTTCAGACTTCCCGGAATGTATATCATGTCCCTAACTAGACCCTGAAAATTAGAATCTGCATCTACATATGATCTCCAATAGACTGGGGCCCACCACCATTTACTTATGTGACTTCTCAGAAAAGAGAAGAAGAGATGCTTTAGAAGTAGCACACTGAGGAGGGTGAGTGACTTCATACCCTACCTCGGGGAAGCAGCACATCAGTACTTCTTCCCAGCAAAAACCAACAGAAAACACTAATTTTCCTTTTAAACAGTAACAGCTTTTCACACATTCTAGCTCCAAATAAATATCTCCTGATCTAATCCCTCCACTAAGAGGAATGGGTATCATTCCATATATAGTTTCCCTAGTTAACAGTGATGGATTTATTGTAAACAAACAGCAAGCTTTATCACTTGTACCTTTTCATAAAAGAAGTAATAAGAATGCATGTTCGTATCATTAATAATTACTAAACTACATTAAAGATTTCTGTGAAAGTAAACACGTAAATTTGGGATTTCAAATTAGGGCATTACTTACTATATGCTCCAGAATTTTAAAATATAAACTGGAAGGAAAAATAACTTGATATGACAAGAACTTAGAGTCAATTCTCTACAACATTAAAAGATCATTAATTCAGAAACAACGGCATCACTAATCAATCAGCTCCTTTTCTACGCCTGCGGAGAGACACACTAAAAGACAAGACTCTGGGGTCAGTGTCAGAGGTCTTATATCTGTATGCTATGTTTCATCAAGTAAGAGCATTACTTTTTAGTGCCATTAAAAGATCTAACTAAGCATGGAAAGTGAACTTCTCACTCGTTTTCCTGTGTTATAGTATGGGCACTGGGTCCCTTGAGGGAGTCTGCGATGGGTCCTGCTGATGACTACAGGATAGCCGCAAGAAGATTTCTTAGGATTAAAGGCTACTCAACGGTTGTGCTTGTCACATGTTGGCATGTGCTTAGTATGTACAAGGCTCTGATGCAGCATCACTATTTTCTAAAGGGTGGTTTATAACATTTGCTGTTACTAATTAGTAACTTCTCGTTCTGAGGTAAAAATACCCTCAGGCCACTTTCTCTAATGAAAATAGTGCTATGTGCGAAGCATGATGCCAATCACAGCTAAGGTTAACCTCCGGGGTGGCAGGGCGGGACTGGGGAGGGGCAACATTAAGGGGAGGGGCAACACTAAGGGTCAAAATACGGAAACCTGGTTCCCAGAAAACCAGGCTTGGGTGTGATTAGGAGCAGCAGCAGCAGCAGCAGCAGAGGGAGCTCGGAGAAAAGACTAGAGAAGCAGAATGCCACAGTGAAAAGAAAGAACAGTTCAATCAACACCTGACCACCTTCTAGTTTCTCTCATCTGCCAGCACCTAATAAAAACCTGCACATCACTGCACTGCAGAGGTCGGCCCTGATCTACAAAATGTGTCTACAAAATGTGTCGAATTAAAAATAAATACATAAAATCGTTTCCCCATAAAGAATTGAATAAGAAGTAAACAGAAAATATAAATCAAAACATTTTTTATAGCATAAAATTTCTGTAACAGAAATTAATCCCCAAATATACTACTTGGACAAACGACTAAAGAAATTTTCACATGAAAATTTAAAATATAGAGCAGGAGAGATGGTTTAATGGTTAAGAGCACTGTCTGCCCTTCTAAAGGTCCTGAGTTCAATTCTCAGCAACCACATGGTGGCTCACAACCATCTGTGATGGGATCTGATGCCCTTTTCAGTGTACTCACATACATAAAATAAATAAATAAGTCTTTTTTGCTGACAGGAGCCTGATACAGCTGTCTCCTGAGAGGCCCTGCCAGAGTCTTACAAATATAGAGGTGGATGCTCACAGCCAACCACTGGACTGAGCATGGAGACTGCAATGGAAGAGTCAGAGAAAGGACTGAAGGAGCTGAAGGTGTTTGCAACCCCATAGGAAGAACAACAATATCAACCAACCAGATCCCCCAGAGCTCCCAGGGACTAAACCACCAACCAAGGAGTACACACTGAGGGACCCATGGCTCCAGCTGCATATGTAGCAGCGGATGGCCTTGTCGGGCATCAGTGGGAGGAGAGGCCCTTGTTCCTGTGAAGGCTCGATGCCCCAGTGCAGGCGAATGCCAGGGTGGGGAGGCAGGAGTGGGGGACACCCTCATAGAAGCAGTGTGGGTACAGGATAGGAGGATGTCAGGGGGAAAGAGGGAAAGGGAATAACATTTGAAATGTAAATAAATAAAATATCCAATTAAAAAAATAAAAAATAATTTAAAATATAAAAATGAAAATAGAAGGCTGTCTCACATATGAAGAACAAATTATAATATGTATAAAGAATAATAGATTTCAATGAAAATTTAATGAAAGATTGAGAAAATGAGCAATGACTGTGAGTAAAGGCAAAGACAAATAAAAGGTTACTGTGCACACACAGAAACACAGACATACACACAGATAGACAGACACACACAGGAGACAATAAAACAATGAAACAGAGAAACTCTTCAATAGTATAATCCAAACCATTAATTTCATGAAATGATAAAATTTAAATCTATACGCATGACAAAGTTCAGTTTGTACTTACAAAGAAACAACTGTTAGGTTCATCGTAGCAAAGAGAGGACTTTAAAGGACAAAGAAAAGTAAATGACAGTATCTCAAGCAAAAATAAATGAATGAAATCATTAAATAAAAGGAAATATGGGTGGTAAATGAGACATCAAGAAAACAGTATAAAACAAGGTAGTAATGGAGTCATGTTAAGAGTCAAAGCAATGTAATGCAAGACAAGATTTTAAGGAAAGCTAAATTATCATGCAGATGGTAAGACTCTGGACAAACAGCTTAGAATAAACAAGGTGTCAGGAGCCTTTCTGACAACCGGGCCAGAATACGGGTTTCTTTAAAACAAGAGGAAGACAGGGAGCTAGCAGCGAACTGAAGTTAAAGACAATATACCTAACGTTACAGCCTATTCTAAAACAGCAGGAGAGCGCAGACAACAGTAGTATATAAAATATAGTCTAGCAAAGGGTGACCTGGCCAACAAGAGCAAAGGGAGGAATGTAAGAGTGACCTCAGCATGCTCAGGAGGTGAATCAAAGAGAGAGAGAGAGAAGACACCGGTACCCCAAAACACACACTGTCCCAAACCTCAATTCTTAAGAGACAGCCAATTCTCTACAGCAGCTTACTCTGAATTATCTCCGCCAACACTGTTTTAATAGTCTTGGAAGATACTGAGAGGGGACTGCCTGGTGTAGAGTATTTTTGTTATGTAAGAAGAATAACAAGCAAAAAATTGCGACTGCTTAGACCCCTGTTCCTGAGCTGTCACACAACTCAGAGAGTAAAGGGGATCGTGCCATAATACTGGGGTTTTCGAGGAACCTCTTATGCACAGACTATCCGTGTGCTGTTAGTAGTAATCCATTTTCTCTGACTCAAGCATGCAAGGTAAAGAAGGTATGTTCAGACAGAGGAGGGGAGGCAGGGAGGACTGATACTGTAATTATGGGGAGATGGCCAGAACAGATAGAAAAGGAGGGGAGAGGGAAGGTGCGTTGCTTTTCATGAGGAAAGAGTCTAATTAGACTTTCATGGTTCTTAGAATTCCTATTTGTGGGTATTTGGAAACCTGACCAATGTCCTACAGTCAAATTTAATTCTCTAGTGTTGACTCATTAGACCAACACAGTTCTTGTTAACATGCACATCTTATTCCTACATCCTTTAGGCCCATATTTTAAAAATTATGAAAATATGATTCAGAACCAGGAATTACGTCAGTAATTGAAGTGAAGGTGGATTTAAATGGGAATAGTAATTATTCTTTTAACACTGTTCATTTATTGCATACAAAGTTCGGGTTTTGTTTTATCTTGAAACAAACTGATTTTTGCATCAAGCAGCTATGCTAGCTGAAGACGTAGGGTTATGAAAATAATCCCTTACTTCTCTAAAAGGACAAAGCCGCGCCAACTGACAGAGGTTTGGTCCTCCGTATTTGGTGACAATATTAATACCACCAGGGCCTCCTGACACCTACCAGCTACAGCCCTCACTCCCTAGAACACGTTATAGGTAAAAATTAAAATACTTGATGCTCTGACTCACCACTTACACTGTGTTTTGAAATGCTTTCATCTTCTACAGTCTTGCTCTTCACCGTACAAACCCAATGACTAGCTCTTTGTAATACTTTTGCGCCATGTTCTCTTTAAATGTACCAATGCTGTTTTTCAATCACGTGTCAGAGATACTACTATCATTTTGGAGGTCTTATCAGGAAAAACCAAAGAAGTATGACTTTTTAACAAAGTCCTGAGTCTTCCCTTTAAATTTCTTGTTCTTGGTGCTTCACTGGCAGCTCTGGGTATTTTCATAAAGTGAATTAAATTACAAATGGATTCAGTCTTACTTAATTTATAATTTTTTTTAAAAAAACCTCTTTATTTCTTATTGTTTAGTATGCACATTGATGTGTCACTGCACATGTGGAGGTCTCTGTGGAACTGGATCTCTCCTGGGATTTAACTCAGGTCATCAGGCTTGAATAAGGCCCGGCCCTCCAAAGGGTGAGAGGCATCTCTCCCTCTGCCTTAAGTAACATCATGGAGACATCCAGCAAGAAGCTGAATTCATGAGACTCAGATGTATCTAGTGCAGCTGAGAGTCTGTTCATGGAAAGTGCTCTATTCCAGAGTATTCCAGCGTCTTTAACATGGATTTCTAATCTTAAATGAAATGGGTGTGGTATTCCTCAGACGAAGAAGGGCATCTTTTCAATAGATACTTTTTTGTTTTTTTATATAACTTTCTAGCAATGTACCAAGATTCTTTTGCTTCCTAGCTAAAGAGTACTTCAAGGTATTTTTTTTCTCTAACTAAAATTATTACAGGCTGTTTCAAGCATCCTGAGGGATCTATATGTAACCAAGAAGCTATTTGAAATTGATGTCTGCTGGGGGAGGGAAAACCAGTTTTCTCCACTGAGTGACACTGTGTGTCTATACACTTTAGGGTAGGCCCCATGCTCAGAAATAGCTGACCAATACAAAACTCCATTTTTTATGTGTTTTTCAATTTTATTTTTTGCTATTTACTATCATTTTTAACTGTTTTGACTATTTTTTGAGAGACAAAGAGAGGGAAGAGATTTACCTTTAACAAAAAAACAACTGGGAGTCTGATCTCTCTTTCCATAAAATACGTGCCTAGGGTCTAGCTTGGGTCATAAGACTTGTGGTAACTGAGCCATTCAGAGGCCTAAAATTTTAAACTAGATAATAAAATTAAAAGGGAATTATAAAAGCTTATATTGACATAATAGTACTATATATCCCTTTTATATAAACTACCAGTTGATACAGGAAAATGATGTTTCAATTAACATTTTCTTTAGATTTTTTTTCCTTTTTTTATTGGATATTTTCTTTATTTGCATTTCAAATGCTATCCCCTTTCCTGGTCTCCCCCCACCCACCCCAAAACCCTCTAACCATCTCCCCCCCTGCCCCCGCAGCTTCTATGAGCGTGTTCCTCCACCCACCCACCCACCCACTCCCCACTTCCCACTGAGGCATCTATTCAGCCTTCACAGGACTAAGGACCTCTCCTCACATTGATGCCCGACAAGGCTGTCCTCTGCTACATATGCGGCTGGAGCCATGGGTCCCTCAGTGTGTACTCCTTGGTTGGTGGCTTAGTCCCTGGGAGCTCTGGGGGGTCTGGTTGGTTGATATTGTTCTTCCTATGGGGTTGCAAACACCTTCAGCTCCTTCAGTCCTTTCTCTAACCCCTCCATCGGGGACCCCGTGCTCAATCCAATAGTTGGCTGCTAGCATCTGCTTCTGTATTTGTAAGGCTCTGGCAGGGCCTCTCAGCAGACAGCTATATCAGGCTCCTGTCAGCAAGCACTTCCTGGCAACCACAATAGTGTCTGTATTTGGTGACTCTATATAGGATGGATCCCCAGGTGGGGCAGTCTCTGGATGGCCTTTCCTTCAGTCTCTGCTCTACACTTTGTCTCTGTATTTGCTCCCTTGAGTATTTTGTTCCCCTTTCTAAGAAGGACCCGAAGCACCCACACTTTGGTCTTAATGTCCTAAATTACTTATATCATTATTAAGTGATAAACAAATCTTAGAAATACTTTTCATTGATGACAATCACAATGTTATTTATTTCTGACAGTACTAAACTTTTCTAATTAAGTTACATAGATTTTAAAAACTCAATCTCTCTCTCTCTCTCTCTCTCTCTCTCTCTCTTTCTCTCGGAATATTTTGAAAGATCTAGGGTTTCTTGAGTCCCTTCAGTTGTTAAGAATAAACCTTTCTAACTCTGAAATTTCTGTTAGTGAAAATGAAGTTGTGAGATAAGGAGGGAATAACCATTAGATGTTCTAATCCATCACACACACACACACACACACACACACACGAAACTGTCAAAGAGCAAAATTAATTTTAAAACATGAAGCTGCCTCTTGCCACTGTTTTCCTTTTGTGGAAGCAGATCAAAAGTACATTAATAGTTAACAAAGCTAGAGTATGATATATGAATGAAGCGTTTCAATTTTAAAAGTACTTAGACTGTATTTACAAAAGATCACTACCATTAATTATTCAACATTTGGATTTGACCAGAAACCAGAGCATGAGTTTATAAGGCTCTGTTTAAATGAACTACTTAATGCTACAGTGAACACTTTATCCAGTAAATTGTTGTAAAGGGGATTTTTCCAATTTTTTAAATCTATGGACAGATTTTAATGTTAAATCAGTTTAAGTTTTATTTGTTCTTTTAAAATGCTTGCTCAACACAAAATTGTGCATCTCAATTATTTTATATACTAAAACTGAATATAGGTTAAACCAATGCATTATTCATAAAGAAAGACATTAGGAAAAACAAAGCTATGCACTTCTTTCAAAGCTGTTAAATGGCTGACACATACCGCTTTATACATGCAATATTTGATGGTATTTTCTTAAAACATGTGCTTGTTTTTGTCAGATCAAGATATGCCAAAAATTGTACACCAAATTTTGCTTCTAATTAAAGCAATCATCAATCCAAGGATTGTCATTCATTTTATTTCATCTTTACATCAAAAAAGGTTATTTAAAAAATTTTAATTCCCTTGAAATAGTAAGATAAATGAAAAGGTAAGTGCCTTCACATAATAACAGTAGGCTGAGCCTTTGGGAAATGGCTGACTTTCTCAATGCGAGGTATTCAAAACTCATCCAAAAGTGTTCATTTAGGATGCAGATATCAAAGAGGATGCAAATGTTCACGAGGAACTTAGAGCTTACCAGATGTTCTAATCCAGCTTTGATGTTTCCAGAATCCCTAAAAAAGAGAAGAATAGAGGTCTAAATGGCTGTTAAACCCTTGTCTGCTCTAGCTTATCTTTACCTGAAAATGCTTTGTACATCCTTACAATTTTTCATTTACTTTTACTCACGTTCCTAATAACTGATTTTAAGGAGAAACTTTCCACCAACAGAGAACATTTTCTTTCAATGAAGTATTGCCTTTAAAACTTTTATTCAACTAACAAAAGTTTCATATTTTTTCTGTCAGTGGAGAACAAAAAAAAAATCTCAAGTCCAGTCTTAATTTAGTATTCATATAGTATGTTTACTCACACCACCACCTTAAAATGATAAAAATGCTTAACAACAAAGTCTATCTACCACCTAACCTCTAAAACTGTATACTTCTGAGTACATTGATAAAGTAATTTTAAAACCTATTTAGTTTCACTATAAATCAAGATCTATAATTACTATATTGAGAATTTTTGACTATAGAAAAAAATGCTGGTTGAACTAAAATTAAATATATACAAGTTGCAAAGACAATTTAGACATTTGATGAAAATACGTGGATGTTTAAAAATATATCTTTCTTTTATTTTCAATTTTAATAATTACACCGTTTTTCTCCTTCCTTTTACTCTGCCCAGTCCTCCCAAACAACCTCCCTTCCTCATTTTTAAATTCATGACCCCTTTTTTCATTAATTATTTTACATTCTTATATTTGGATGTATACTCATTTATATTTCAAAATATAATCTGCTCTGTCTATGTCTGTCTGTCTGTCTATCTGTCTGATTTTAGAGCTGACCATTTGGTATTAGCTAAGCAATTGGTGTGCTCTTGAGCATTCATTCATTGGTTGCCAGTAATTCTCTGTGTAGGGTTAAAGGCTCATGGTCTGTACCATCCACTTTGGCATGTCTGTGGCTGTCTTTATTCAGCTCATGTTTAGGCAGTCATGCTTGTGAAGCTTTCTGGGCACAGCTTCTGACTTTACTAAAGCCACAGTTCCACAGCAAACTCTCTGACACTCTCAGTGCTGCTGCTGGTCTCACTCCTTTAGAAGGATGCCTGGTAATTTCTGGTACCACAAAAGTGAGTGAATAGGACATTCAGTTCAGTTCCAAATTAGGGGCCTCTGGCTGGCCCTACGTCTTAAATACATGATAGAGGTTTGTATTTTTAAAGTTTTTTACATATGCGTGTGTGGCCACATGACTATATATACACCACATGCATGCAGTCCCCATGAGACCAGAAGAGGCTGTCAGAATCCTTGGAAAATATAAAGGCATTGTAAGCCACTTGGCTCCTCTACAATCCCTAGTAAATGCTCTTACCTGCTGAGCCACCTTTCCAGTCCCCAGGTGGATTTTTTGCGAGATTGCAATCTACATAAGTGTATTAGTGTCAAATGGACTTTGACTTTCCTTCTCTGATCAGACAATATTTTAGTGTATTTTAGTGTCAGGATGATTACAGGTCTTACCAATTTTTTAAAGATTTATTTTGGGTTGGATAGATGGTTCAAAAGTTAAGACTGTGTGCTGAACTTTCAAAGGATCTGACTTTTTTTTTTTCTAACACCCATAATAAGTGGCTCTCAACTACCTGCAACTCCACCTCAGAGGATGTAATATCTTTTATGCCCCACATACATACTCATAATTAAAACTAAATTAAGGCTAAATGGTGTGTGTGTGTGCGTGTGTGCGCGCGCGTGTGCGCGCACAAAAGTGAGTGCAGGTGCCTAAATAGTACAGAACAGGGCTTTGTTCCCATGGAATTGGAGTTACAGGGAGTTTAAATTCTGAGTGACACAAATAATCATAGAATGTCCTTGTGAAAACAAAGAGTTGGATTCAATTAAGCACATTATATTTACAATAATAAAACTAGAAGTAATTAAACACAGAGTCTCCTCTCACAATTTGCAGTAATTTATTCCTACCACTTATTAGAGATTGGAGAATGAGTTCCACTAACCCTTACGTTTCAACTCGAATGTATAGTTTTGCTAAGGGTGCTAGAAGCAGCAGAAGAGAATAGTTAAAGATAAGTGCCAGGCAGCAGGAGTGCTAATTTACTTTTATTATGCTGGATTGGGCATAAAAAGCAGAAGTCAGAATCTCCGAGTTTGTTACTTTGTGAGCAGCACAGCCTTAGGCATTGAAGTCAAGAAGATTTGGAAATATAGTATAGTAAGACAGGGATAGGTACTTTTTCTGTAACTTACTATGTAGACCAGGCTGGCCTCAAAGTCAGAGACCCACCCTATTGTTGGGACTAAAGGCAGGTGCTAACACAACTGGCTACAATGTTTTCTAAGTATGAGTTTCAGATGGTAAATCAGACAGAAAAGAAGTTATTCTTATTGGAGCATCCCTTCACTACCAACTGCCAGAGTTTTGGCTATCCTCCACCCTTAGTGACTGTCATCAAGCGCAATGTTTGGTCCCTCTCACAGGTGGTATCTTATGTGAGACCTTCCTCTTTTCTCACAGAAATCACTGTGTCCGCTTCTAATGGATCTCAATGGCTCCTGACTTGTTCAATGTCAATGTAGCTTCTATGAGAAAGTAAAATCTTTCTAACATATGTTTTCTTAACACATGTATCTTGTCAAAGCTATATCACATGGAAACTGACAGTAATGGCGCAAATGGACAAACTATTAATCTAATTTTCACTCATATTGAGCTACTTGAACCCACATATGCACCCCAAATGCTCCTTTCTCTTAGTCTTCCACAATTCTTATTTTGCTAACAAATAAAAATCAAATTTGGGGACTCCTAAACTGTGTTTCAATAGAAGAAAACTTCTCTCTTACACACAATAAAAAGAGTTCTTCTAAAATGTTTCTGTAACACCCTGGACATGTTTCATGACAGAATTTATTACAAGACACAAACTTCATTTAGTTTCCCAATTAAAGCACCGTAAAGAAAATTCATTGACAAAATATATTGAATTAATAAAAAATAATTTATATTCCAGCACCTACTTTACAACGTCTGAATCAGAGCACATGACCAGTTACAAGTATCTAAATCTGTCACTTTCAGTTTAGGTCTCTGAACAGCCTTGCCCAGTTCCACAGTCTTAGCTACTTTTCTACTGTGATGATAACAACTTGATCAAAAATAACTTGGGGAGGAAAGGGTTTATTTCTCTTACAGCTTACAGTCTATCATCTAGGGAAGTCAGGGCAGGAACTGGAGGTGAAAACCTCCAGTAGTCAAGAACTAAAGCAGAGGCCATGGAAGGGTGCTGCTTACTAGCTTGTTCCTCAAGTCTTCTAAGCCTGCTTTCTCATACAGCCAAGGACAACCAAACCAGGGCTGGCACCACCCACAATGGGCTTGGCCCTTCTACCTCAATCACTAATTAGGAAAATGGACCACAGGACTGTCTCACACCAATCAGATTGGGGCACTTTCTTATTCAGGGTTCCCTCTTCTCCAACGATTCTAGCTTGTGTCAAGCTGATATAAAGCCAACCAGTATACACCCTATCACCAAGCCACACAAAGGGTACAGGAATGCCACCTGGGAGAGTTATCTGGGATAGAAAGTAATATGAAAAAATGGGAGTGGAAGAAAGTCTGGGTGCTTATGGAGTGAGTTGTTGTTTATTTTGTTTTTTTCTTTTTTATTAGTGTTTTTAAAGAAGATGGGAATGTTTGAAGGTGGACTAGAACAGTAAAGATAATACAACATAAGTATATATAAATATATTATCTTGGTTCTAGAAGCAGAATACCTAAATTTGAATTTAATCATATATATATATATATATATCCACACAAGCTTAGTGATTTTATACACCTCTGCTGAAGCTACACAATGTGATTAAGCAAAATTTGCAACAAAACATAAAGATAATTAAGATACATCAGATTTTTTTAAAGACTATGCAATATAATGTTTATGAAAGTCCTTTCTAAACTCTAAGGTACTATAGAAATATTTTGTGGCAGAAGGCATTTAGTACAAAAAACTTAAAAGTCTTTTCAAAAGTCTTAATGATTAAAAAAAATAAAGACACAAACTCCAAACACTGATAAAGGGATCCTGCCACCAACAGTATAAAACCTGTCCTCTTAGTGGTCTGTCTCTTGGGTTGTCCCTGTCATGAATTCATCAATATATGTGCAACTCCTTTTGCCCTGTGCTGAAAGCAGACTTAATTCAATTATAGGTCTCAAAACTGATAAAATGGTCCTGAAGTGGAAAATGGGAAGAGATTATTGGCAAATGAATAAAGATTTGTATCGAACACACACAGGAGTACAGCAGGTCTGTTTTTTTTTTAATCATTCCCTGTCTTAAATCTTCTGGGAACCATGAGTTTCCCTTCCCCTCATGCAGCACATCGATTTTTGAATTAGACTGCAATATTAAATAATTAATATACTTGCCATGATTGATGTTCTGCATTAGTTGAATATTAGGTTATCAATCAAAATCCACTTGGTTTAATGTAATAATATTGAAAAAGTGTCATGAGTTGTTCATCCAATTTGTAGTTGAGGCAGCACAGACAGTAATGTTGGTGGAACAGGGCTCTAAAGCAGGAAATGCAGGAGCTAACATTACGTGGTAGACATGATGGAGCTAAGCCAGAGAGGCCGAGGGTATCCTGAGTAAACCACACCCCCCACTGTTTTAATCAGAGAAAGCGTCATGACAAACAGGACAAAAATAATAATAAAAGTACAGTGTTATTTTACTTGTGTTGCAAAGAAACTTCATAATTTTGCTAACAGAAACATGTTGGATGACTAGAAATTCTAGATAAAGCCTGTTTCCTCTTAGGAAATACCTAAACAACAAAAAACTAATGATTTTTGTTGTTTTAAGATCTACTCTTACAAGGAAAGAATCAATATATTCTCTCTCTCTCGCTCTCTCATACTCAATAGCATAAAATAACAACCAATAGTGACCATTAAGTTCTGCAATGGTCTACAGGAATGAGACTGAAATACAACAAACAATGGTTTCATAGTTTAAAGTTCTCTTCCTTTTGATGACTGTCTCTTTGAGTCTCAATGTTTTGACCTCATCAAAATTATTTATTTGCTTAGAAAAAATAATTAATTGCTTCTGAAGTAAATATTTTCTAATTATGCTCTATTATTCAATTCCAAATTTGTTACTTAAATATTATGAAAGTAACATTTGAAAAGAAATTTAATAAAAAGGCCTCAAAAAATTAAGCTTTGATATGTGGAAACTGAAAAAGTTAAGTATAAATAAAACCTTCTCAAAGAACAAGCTAAAATTGCAGTATTTCATTATAAAATAAAAACAGTGCATATAGTAATAATATTAATGTATCATTTCACTGACAAGTTCTTAATAAATAAAACATTAAATATCTTTATTATCAGTAACATATTCCACACAAGATGTACATTCATTTGGTAATTGTGGAAACAAACTTAATAAAAATTTACATTATGCTTTTGTCAGGAACTAATTACACTATTCAATTGTAAAGGGTCAAGGCAGACTTCTCTCTATATAGGAAAACAAGGATCAGACTCAATTTTATGTTATCTGTTTCATAAGCCAAAGCTACACGAGTTGGGGAAGGAGTTATTTTGTTTTCTTATACATGATCATACCCAAAGTTTACAAAAGCTTATAAAATACCAATAAAAATCTAGATTTCTTATTTGAAACAATAATTGATACAGAGAGAGGGGGAAGAGGAGAAAGAAGGAGGGCAGAGAGAGAGATCAGATTCTATTATGTGCTTAATCTTAGTAATGCAAAGTTACAAAAAAAAAATCTAAGGCAAATCTAAGTTAAAATTTCAGCTCTGTAACTAAAGAAATGTATTCCCTTTCATAAGTTATATCTCCATTCATTTTCAAACCTTAAACTCAAAGGCAGACTAAAAAGATAAGATGCATACAATAATGTACAAGCTACTGACTAAATACTACTGATGAAGTACCAATTGGTGTAAACTTTCTGACTGAGAAATACCTTTATGTAAGTTTAAGCTTTTTTAACCATCTGGAACTCTATCTCTGCTTAATGTCAATAAATGAAAGGCATTCTTAGTTTAAACATGAACCAAACAGAAACTTTGATACAATGGCTAAATCTGGTAATAATGCCATAAGGACCCTGAAAAATAATCAAGAGCAAGTAAGAGTTGCCTTTTTTTTTTTTCATTTTAATTCAATAAAAAAAATACCAAATATCAGCATTGAGATCCAAATTATTATTTCAAAATTTTCAGTTTCCTCTTAATAAGTCATCTTAGCATTCTTGGCATTTCTCTATCCATATGAGAGTTTCTTGAAAGTTAGTAGCTTTTCATATATATTCATATTACAATTCAAAATGGTGACTTTCAAGTATTTGTATATGTAGTTTTCGTCTGAAAACTAATGCCAATTACTACTTGGCATTAAGTTATACTCAGCAATGTATATATCATTTGCACAGATAAATACGCATAGTTGTTAAATTATAAATGTTATTTTATTCCTAACATCTTAGAGTTTTAAAGACAAGCATTAGTGAATATTCAGTGTCAAGACAAATAGAAATTTAACACACTAATCACCCACGTTGTAATAATACACAATGAGCTTATTCCAATGGGAAACTGAGCATTAAAGCTGGCATGGATAATTAAGTTACTATCAGTCAGCCAGGTAAACAGGTTCTGAAGTTCACAAACATCCATGGGAAAAGAAAAAAGACCCCAATATTTCTTAAATCCCACACTAAACTATATGCTCAATGGAAAACTAAGGGAATTAGTCTTTCGCAGGTTTTTTCTAAAAGAACAAATCTAAAAGCTCTTGAAATGAGAGTTGGAACAGAATGCACCCTGAAATGCTGGGGGAGGGGGATAAGCAGCACAGAAGGGTTGCTTATTAGGCACCCTCATTCCCTAAAGAGTTATAATCATCACAACATAAAAAGATCAGAAATATTAAGACATGGTATCTATATCTTAGATACTTAAAAGTGCACTGTCAAACCAAAGGTAACATGTAAAACCCTTAATGTCCAATCGAGGTAGGAACATATATGATACATAAGCTACCTGATCTTCTATTTTCCACATACAAGACAAAGGCTCCTCATCGGATCAACCCTCTTTACCCTGAGGCTATATACAATTCAAACTCTTTCTCAACATTTTGTTCAAAGGATCCATGGCTAGACATCTGGAATCAGTAGTTGAGATGGTAGTCCACTCATCATAACACTACCATTCTCAGTCTATGTCCTTGACCTAGCTTAAGAAAGGTTCAAAAACGAAGCAACTGTCATATGCACTGGAATGTCTGGGAAAGGTTTCAGGGAAAGGGTAACACTGGCTGGAGCCGGAAGGAGTGGTTATACTTGGGTAGACCAAGTAAACAGAAAAGAGAGAATAGGCACATAAGCGCAAAGGTTTAGCACGACAAGAGATGAAATAAGGAGAGTCATCTGCCCAGAGAAAATGGTCAACTCTTTAATTCAAAATAAATTTATTATGTTAAGTTTTCAAGTCCATGATGTATGGTTCTATGTATTGTCCATTACAAAAAAAACTAAAAAAAGCCGAGAAAACATGTAGAAGTTAAAAGTGACTTTTCTTATCCAGTAAGTGTACCCTGCTGTGGGACTGCAAAAACAAGACTATCCTAAAATGCACAAAGGTGCCATATGGGCTTGAAGTGACCCTGCAAACAATAAGTGCTCACTGTAGAGAAAATCAAAATCACATCTGGTTCTAAGTAAGAATAAAATAAAAGGTACCTGAATATCACCAGCCAGTGATAATAGCTTCAGTATGTTATAGCTTTTCAAGACGTTTTTATACAAAACATAAGTACAATTATTTTCCTTACATAAATGAGATCATCATACTTAATTATGTAAACAGTTTTAAGTATCAAAAATATATTTATATATAACATTTTAAATGTTTCTATCCTATTCTTTTCCCACATAAATACTACGCTAGATTATTTCTTCTTGTTGACATTTGAGGTGATCCTGATTCCTATTAAAAATAAAATTGATTTGTAAAAATAACTAATCATAATATTCACAATTTATTAATTTTATATAATTTTAATTTACGTTGAGGACCAGTTATAAGTAATTTAAAAGTCAAAATCATATTACTTAACCATAAACAATTTATACTCACTTGTGATATTTATAACTGTCATTTAGATCACATTTCTACTTTCAAAAAGTTTACTATCATAGAATTGTGTCTCAACAATGTCATAAAAGCACTATTCACCAAAATGCATGACTTCGGTCAACAATTACCAAGTAGTGATGCAATCAGTTGTCTTTAGCTGCTAGGACTGCAAGGAAATGTAATACTTGCATATTTCAAAAAATCTGCAATTCAAGGGTGATCAGTCAATTCTTCAATTATTAAAGTCTTTGGATGCTGATTTCTTCTGCTTTTAAGAAAACTGGTAATCTTCAGCAGAGAACAGAAACTCAAACTGACCTCTTCAGCTTAGCAGTCAAGTCTTGCTCAAGTCAAATCTATTACCATTTCTTTCCCTTGTTGTTATGAGGCTGTATGTACAGTGTGAGTATATGCTTATATGTGTGTTCATGTGTGTGTGTGTGTGTGTGTACATGTGCTTGTGGAGGCCTGAGAGTGACACTGTGTGTCTTTCTCAATTGCTATGTGTCTTCTTTATTGGGTCATCCCACCCTATGGCTACTGTCTTAGCAATTTGCCTGGAGGACTTAATCTCCACCCTCAGAGTGCTGGTGGCAGCTATGCCCCCTGAAGGGTGAGATGCAACCTCCAGTCCTCACGTTTGCATTGCAAGCAAGCACTTGACAGGTGGAGCCAACTCCTCATCCCTAACCTTGGGTTTTGCTTTGTGTTGCTCTTTTATAGGTCTTTGCACTGCTTGGCTGGAGTCATACTACTTGCCTAAGTGAGCTGACTTTTTAGAGATGCAGCTTCTGAGAAAACAGAATATATTTGTCAAGCACATAAGTACACTCCATTAATTAGCTTATTTAAACTTTAATGGCCTCTTATATAGTTAATAATTCTTTGTATACATAAATAAATGAAGCTTAGAGAGATCAAATAGGTCATAGAGTATTCACTTCAGATAGAAAAAAGACAATTTGAATTCAGGTTACCTGAGTTTTAATGAAGGTAAAGTTTATTACTGCCAATCTTGAAAAACAATAACCTCAATAATGAAATAATTTGCAGTATACTTCTACTCTGTAATTGGAACTAAGATTGGGTAGAAGGCTTCAATAGAAATTTAAGTAAAAAAAAGAACAATAAACCTCATTAATAGACTTGCATGTTGCAGGTGCTAAACCTGTGAATTTACAATTTATAATATTTCTACCAATATCCCCAAAAGAGAAATAGTGCAGTGCATGGAAAATGTCTGCAAAAATCAAAATGAAGGCCATTTTACATACAACAAACAGGCAAAGATCCAAGAAATGATGGCTCTGCTGCCTGCAAAGGCTCAAGGCTCTGGCCTGACACACTGCTGCTAGAGCAAAGATAACATTTTCTTGAGAGTAACTGTGAAAATTCATGGAAATTAACTTCTTATTTAAATTTCTATTTTATTTATATAGATTCAGAAACATTTCTATTTAATTTTCATATTTTAAAAAATTCCTAGCAATGCACATAAAACCTTTGACCTAGCAAAGTTCTACTTGTCTAAGTTTTGCTAAATCATTCAATCATCTATTAATAAACTTGCCATATTTAATTTTCCAAAATGAAAACAAACCAAATGCCCAGTGATGGGGAAGTAAAATATTAATATCAATATTACAGAGACTTAAACAACCATTAAAATGATGATGTAATTGTATATTTTTACAAAACCAGTCTTGTGGCGTATTAATTATTAAAACATATTTCAAAATAATAGAATATCTACATTTGTAAAAACAGTTATATATATTCATTTGTAAAGCAGGATTCATCAGTGTTGTCTAAAAAGATATAAACTAAAATACAAACATGATTTAAGAGCCTTCTATATCTGTTGATTCAAACTAAAAATATTTTACAAAATCCACATAGCAACTTTTTGGAGTAATATTACTATCTTTATTACATGAGTAACAAATTTGAAGCTTAGAGCAAGAGAGCAGATTTATAAAATAGCAGACATTGCTCTATCTGGATCCAAAGCTAGAATTCCATTTATAAAAGAGATGTAGTGTGGTATATTAAATAAAATGGGGCTCAGTTTAAACTGAACCCACATTTTCCCTGTTCTCCATATCACCACTAAACTTTCTCATAAATTATTTATGTGTGTGCTCAGTATTTAAAGATCACATTCACATTTCTGTTCAGTTTTATAGCAGCTACATTGTCTAGTACAAATGTAATCTTCCTACATTTGCTACATGATTATATAGACACAGATGAATTATATTTAGTTCGAGGAGGGAGAACTGAAGTAGAGATAATATAGACATGGCCAAAATACATGAGAGCGGCAGAAATGGTGGACTCTGCTGTGATTTGTGTGGAAAGGCTGAAGTACCTCCCTTCCCTGCGTCATTTGTGTCAGATTTGGATTCTACACTCACACTAAATTCCTCCAACCTTGGACTCCTTAATGTCATTGCACTTGAAGATCATATCACTACCTTCGCTGTAACCTATATTCAGCTAATAATTTTCTACTATTATACACAATGGACTTCTTTTTTTAAAAAAAAAAAAAAAAACAGTTCATTTTCTTCCTAGTAATATGAATATAGCTATCCCAAAATTGTTTTCTCTTCCCCTCTCCATCATTATCATATTTATGGTCTATGAACCAAATAAATTCCTACTTTTGCTATATGCACGGTGGCATTTTACATCTCTAAACTTGCATTCCCTTTTTGACATTTAATGGTTATATACTGTCACAGTACAGCCTCTTTATAAGATACTACAGAAAGGGGGAATGCAATGCTTTGAGATGGAACCCTGAGAGGCAGTTGGACATGCTTACCAGCAAAATGCCATGACTCATAAACTTCACAGAACATGACTTGAAACTGTGAGACTTACACTCTCAGTACCAAAAGACTCCAACAGGCTGTTTTGAAATGATATCAAGTCCATCTCTCAAGATCAACTGGATTGTTGTATAGAAAACTGCCCACAGTAGCCCTGAAAGTTCCAATATTAAGTGGCTTCTATGTGTTTATTCCTCAAGTTTTTGTTTAGGTAAGCTGTCTGTTTCAGTATCATACGAATTCTTTTATTATTTTCACTAGATACATTGTTAATTTTACAAATTGATGGCATGATGTTTCCACACATTCACATTACATCACCCATTCACCCACATTAAGCACTGGATAAGCAGATTCTTTTATTGGCAACGTTAACCAAATTTTAACTTTCTCCATTTCTATGCTGAAGATAAAAATTTTTAGACCTTGAGATACTAAGGATAACTAAATCAATTACCCTACGTCTTACTAATATTACTATTGAGCATTCACTGAATCAGAATTGCAGATCATTGGCAGACACTCAGACTCTTAGTTAAGCCAAGAATGACAACATGATTAGTGAGTTCTATCACTTTGCCTCTGGAACCAAAATTTAGTGGATTATTCTCCTAAAACCATTTTACTAAAACGTTACTAGCTACATATAGAACGTTACAGCAAACACAGTGACATGGTCTTCAAGCATGACTGAGAGACTAGAGACAACTGTATCCACTGATCAACAATTCTGAGAGAATTAAAATTAGGGAAAGAAAATAATTTTTCTTTAACTTTCATGAGTTCTTAAAAAACATACAATTTTATTAGCATGTGTATTTTATATACACACAGGATATATTCAAATAGATGATTTTAAACTCCAGATCAAATAACATTTTCTAAAAAGCTCAATGAAATTTTAAAGAAATGGCAAAATTAAAGATGAGCGCATACATTGTCTTCAGCTTCTAGTGAGTTACTTTTCGGTAGACCTACCATAAACTAAAAATATACTATCTTGGATTGAAAGAGTATTTAATACGCCTCACCAGTAAAACACTGTAGCTTAGCAACACAGCCTGCTGTGCTGTATAGGTTCCTTACACTGGTGCTGCGATGGCTAGCTGGGCATTCTGCCATTGCCTGGCATCACAACATGGGTAGTACAACTTATCACCAGGCCAAAAAAGCATAATTCAAAATACTGTTTTTATTGAGTGTATTGCCTTTTGACACTACTACGAAGTAAAAAGTGAGTAAGTTGATAAATTTTAAAAATGAATCATAAGCTAAACCACTGTTAAGTCGAGACTACTTACCATGGCCTATAGTTGGGTTTGAATGATCACAGAATTTTGGCCTGGGTCCAGATTCCCTGGGTACCATTCTACTAATTTTTATTGTCTTAATCAAACTTTTGGGCAAAGAAAAAAAATGCATGTCATAACTCTGCATTCTTATCTTCCACCACATCCAAAAGTTATTTTTGAAAAAGTGACCACTGGTGTCTCTGTATTACCAAATTCAAACTCAACTTCTGCATCTAAATTTCTGTACTTTTCAAAAGAATTGCTGTGCTATCCCGGGCTCCCTCTTTCAAAGCCTCTCCTTATCTTCTTTGAGATTACATCATTTGTTTTTCCTACATCTTCTAAAATTAAACAAACTAAAATGTGTTCAGTGTTCATTACAGGTTCATGCTCCTCTGCGCAACTGCTGAAAATCAAGAGCTTCACAAGGTTCATTTTTCTTATGTTATGCTTTATCATGATCTACACTACCCTGTAACAAAAACACATGTCACTCACAAGTTCAAGATGTTCATTCATTTATCCAGTTGCCTATTTGACATTCTTTTTGCAGGTTTCAAAATGTAAAAACAAAAAGTTCTAAAGGGTCCAAAACTGGAATTCTTGAGGTCCTTCTTCAAACCTCATTCTTGCTAGTATTTTCTACTTCGGAAACAGATCAAACATTCACTTGATGCTGGAGCCAATAACCCAGGAATCAACTGCTTCCTTTCTTCTCTCTCTCTCCCTGAATAAAAAGTGCATCACTATGTCCTACTGATCATGGCCTTTAGATAGCCACAGGTACTATCTCTACTATGTCAATTATCAGTACCCTACTTCAGCAGTCATAAACTCCTAGCCTAGTCTTACTTAAGTCTCTTGGAATTACTTTCTTCAAATTTTGCCTTTATTTTAGCAGCCATCTACACTGTGTAGCAAGTCATAATCTCATAAAATAAAATTTAAAAAGCCACATTATTATCATGTTCAAATATTTTACATGTCTTCCCTCTGAAATTGTTATGGTTTGGCATCCTAAAGAAATTACTTGCTCGAAGACTGTACTGTTAGGCACTACACAGGGGCAAGATTGCCGTGTGAGCCGTTATCAAGGTAAAGTGAAAAAAGTGTTGCGTGTCCCATGGAGCTTACAGGCAGAAATGAAACTGGCCTTCAAACACATGATTAGCAACTAATCACTGGGTACTAGTGGTTTAAGTAGTTAATATGTGAATAACATTTAAGAAAATAAAATACTGCAAATACCTGAGATAAAATAATGGGAAGACAAAATCTCATTCAGGCCAAGGACTGCTTGCTTCATTTTCTTCCAGTCTACTGCTCTTCTTCAGTACTCCATGTTTTTTATGTGGTTTTGTTTTCTGTAGTTTTTAGTATTTTTTTGTCTTTTGGGTTTTTTAATTGGTTTTATTTTTATTGTTAAGAGAAGGTTGGGTGGGAGTTGAGAACAAATGAGGGGGAGTAGAGGAGGGAAAGAATGATCAAATATAATTCATGAAATTTTAAATAGCCAGTAAGTACAAAAATAAACAGTAACTATCACAAAGCACAATCAAAATAGCACCTGAAACTTCAAATCTATGACCAATAAGCAAGCTATGTAACTTATAATTCAAAAATAAAGTGAAACGTATAAGTACACATACACACAAGCCCGTGCACACACACACACAGCCACACATGCACAGCCACACACACACACACACACACACACACACACACCCCTTGTTCATTTGATCTTTAGATTCTATATCCATTGCTTCAACCACCAAAAGTTCAAATGTCATATTTAACCAACCAGAGGTAGAAAATATTGGAAAACAATAACTGTATCTGTATTACAGACACATGGACATATTCCTTGCAATTATTGTCTAAACAATACAATATAGCAACGGTGGAAGGACTTTGGAATTTTGGGCTAGAAGATCCATTTGGTGTTAAGAGCTCTGTGGGGTGTACTGTAGGAGTTTGGAAGATAGTTTTGAGAACAGTGCAGAAGATGGAGGCCTGGCTTGTGAAGTTTCAGAGGGAAGATTAAAGACTCTTATCAGGGCCATTGCTAGTTTGATTTAAGATTCTGTGGTTTTGGTTAGCTGGGGCTGAAGAAATCAGCTGTGATGAACAAGATACCAGAACTTCTAAAGCAAAACCATTGCCTTGCTGGGACTATTGACACTGGTTAGCTGGAGCTGGGAAATTGGCGGTGATTGGGAAGAGATCAGCAACAATGAGGTGAAATCTTCTGAGAAGTGTTTTCTGAGAGCACAGAGGCTGCATTCCAGAGATAGCCAAGGTTGTACCTTGTGTGGTGGCAGGACTTGGTAATGTGTAAGAGTCACCCAGGTGGTACTGGTTTTGAAGGCATGAAAAGGAGTCATGAAGAGCAGCCTGGGCACTGTGAGAGGCCGTGGAAGGCCATTGGTGAAGGTGCAGCCTCAGTTGCAATTGACAGCCCAGGATTGAAGGGGTCATGCAAAGGAGGTGAGGTTCAGTACTGTAAGAGGCCGTGGAAGTCCATTGGTGAAGGTGGACCCTCAGTTGCAACTGATTGCCCAGGACTGAAGGGGTCATGCAAAGGAGGTGAGGCTTGGCACTATGGTCAAGCCTAGTTGCAGTAGAAGACAGCACCATGAGATGACCACCAAGAACAGTGGCAGAAGTGGGGTACAGGCATTTGGAGCCTAGAAGACAAGGTGTGTGCTACAAAGGGCAGAGCTGGAGAAGTGACTCACGCCCTTGGAATAATCCAGAAGATCATGAGTGGATCCCAGTCATTGGACAGTTGGAGTTTGGTTTTGCTTTTGATTGTGACTGTGCCTGATATATTTTCCCTCCTGAAGGAAGAAGGTATTTTAGTGGAGCCCACAGTTAAGAGACGTTTGATGGTAAAAGACTGAATTTTAAGAAATTGAATGTTTAAAAGGGATTGAGATTTTAATAGTAAGAATTTGCAAAGACTGTGGGAGTTTTAAAGTTATTTAGATCTTGAGGATGAATAAGTAAGGGTTGAGGCTTACTGCTGATGTGTTTGTGTGTCAAGTTGACATGGGGTCAATTGTACTGGCTAATTTTGTGTGTCAACTTGACACAAGCTGGAGTTATCGCAGAGAAAGGAGTTTCAGTTGAGGAAATGCCTCCATGAGATCCAGCGGTAAGGCATTTTCTCAATTAGTGATCAAGGGGGGAGGGCCCCTTGTGAGTGGTACCATCTGTGGGCTGGTAGTCTTGGGTTCTATAAGAAAGCAGGCTAAGCAAGCCAGGAGAAGCAAGCAAGCCAGTAAGAAACATCCCTCCAAGGCCTCTGCATCAGCTCCTGCTTCCTGCCCTGCTTGAGTTCCAGTCCTGGCTTCCTTTGGTGATGACCAGCAATGCGGAAGAGTAAGCTGAATAAACCCTTTTCTCCCCAACTTACTTCATGATCATGATGTTTGTGCAGGAACAGAAACCCTGACTAAGACACTATCCCACAGTCAAAAACTCTGACCCAGAATTGTTCCTGTCTGGAAGAACTCAAGGGTCAAAAATGGAGAAGAGCTGGAAAGAAAGGAGGTCCAGCGACAGGCCCTAATTGGGATCCAGCTCAAGGGGAGGCCCCAAGGCCTGACACTATTACTGATGCTACGGCGTATTACAGACAGGAGCCTAGCATGCCTGCCCTCAGAAAGTCCCAACAAGCAGCTTAAATGTTCATAGCAGCCTTATTTATAACAGACAGAAGCTGGAAAGAACCCAAATGTCCTGCAACAGAGGAATGGATACAGAAAATGTAGTACATTTGAACAATGGAGTACTACTCAGCTATTAAAAACAATGATTTCAAGAAATTCTTAGGCAAATGGATAGAACTAGAAAATAGCACCCTGAGTAAGGTAATACAATCACAAAAGAACACACATAGTATGCACTCACTGATAAGTGGTATTAGCCCAAAAGTCCAGAATACCCAAGATACAATTCACAGATGACCTGAAGCTCAAGAAGTTGAAAGACCAAAGTATAGATGCTTTGGTCCTTCTTAGAAGGGAACAAAATACCTATGGAAGCAAATATGGAGACAAAGTGTAGATCAGAGACTGAAGGAAAGGCCATCCAGAGACCACTCCACCTGGGGATCCATCCCATATACAAACACGAAACTCAGACACTATTGTGGATACCAAGAAGTGCATGCTGACAGGAGAATGATATAGCTGTCTCCTGAGAGGCTCTGTCAGAGCCTGACAAATACAGAGGCAGATGCTTGCAGCCAACCATTACACTGAGTACGGGGTCCCCAATGGAGGGGTTAGAGAAAGAATTGAAGGAGCTGAAGGGATTTGCAACCCCATAGGAAGAACAACATCAACCAACCAGACCCCCCAGAGCTCCCAGCAACTAAATCACCAACCAAGGAGTACACATGGAGGGACCCATGGCTCCTGCTCCATGTGTAGCAGAGGATGGCCTTGTCTGGCATCAATGGGAAAAGATGCC
>JADRCH010000009.1:22062799-22086947 GCA_019843965.1 Rhynchomys soricoides
ACCACCACCACCACCACCACCACCACCACCACCACCACCACCACCACTATTGTGTTGGAAGATTGATGGGGGACTGCATTGAACTTGTATATTGCTTTTGTAAGAGTGGCCATTTTCTCTTTTTTTTTTTTTTTTCCGGAGCTGAGGACCGAACCCAGGGCCTTGCGCTTGCTAGGCAAGCGCTCTACCACTGAGCTAAATCCCCAACCCCGAGAGTGGCCATTTTCACAATATTAATCCTATTAATCTATGAGAATAGGAGATCTTTCCATCTTCTGGTGTCTTCTTCAGTATCTTAAAAGTTTTTATTATACCAGTCTTTCACTTTCATTGTCAGAGTTAATCCCAAGATATATACTTTTCAGGCTATTATAATAAACAATAAGGTATTATTTCTCTGATATCTTTCCCAGTGTATTTGTCATTAGTATTAAAAAGGACTACTAATTTTTTATATATTAATTTTGAATCATGCTACTCTGCTCAAAGTATTTATCATCTATAGAAAATTCCTGGTAGAGACTGTAGGGCCATTTCTGTTTAAAATCATATCATTGACAGAAAAAGATTCTTTGACTTCTTTCTTTCCAATTTGCATCCCCCTTGATCTCCTTTAGCAGTCTTACTGTTCTAGCTAAGACTTTAAGTGCCATATTGCATAGGTACAGAGAGTGTGGCGACTGTTTAGTTCCTAATTTTAGCGGAAATAGTTTGAGCTTCTCTCTTTTTCAGTTGATGCTGGCTGTAGGCTCACTGTAAATTACCTTTATTATAGAGACACTGAGGTATTTTCCTATATTCTCAGTCTCTCTGGGGCTTTTCTCTTGAAAAGATGTTGAATTTTGTCAAAGTGTTTCTCCATCTAATGAGATGATCATATGGTGGTTGTCTTTCAGTCTGTTTATATGGTGAATTAAATTATCTACTGTCACAAGTTCAACCATCCCTATCTCTCTGCGATGAAGCTAATTTGATCATGGGATAATCTTTTTGATGTGTCCTTGGATCCAGCCTATAAGCAATATTGAGAATTTCTGTATCTGCATCTATGAACATAAGGAATATTGGTCTATAATTTTCTTTCTTTGTGTGGTTTAGGAATCAGAGTAATGTTGGTTGGCCTCATAAAAAAAAGAATTAGAAAATGTCCCTTTGGTCTTTACTTGCAGAATAACTTGAGGAGTCTTGGGGTTAATTTTTTGAGAGCCCAGCAAAATTCTGCGCTTAGTCCACATGGCCCTGCACTTTTATTATTATTATTATTAGAAGACTTTTAATCGCTGTTTTTATTTCACTGGGAGTTTGGAGTCTATTAAATTAATTGTCTAATCCTGCTTTAATTTTGGCATGTCATATATATGAAGAAATTCATCCATTTTTCCCCTCAGGTTTTCAAGCATGATGAAAACAAACCACAATCAAAAAACTAACTCTCCATATTTTATTGATTTCAACTCTGAGTTTGATTATTTCTTACTGTCTATTCTTTCATGGTGTTGTATTTTCTTGTTCTAGAGTTTTTAAGTGTGTTGCTGTTACTAATAAGACCTCTCCAAGTATGTGGTCTATTCTGAAAAAAGTTCCATGACACAGAAGAAAGTGCATTCTTCTGTGTTTAGGTCAAATGCTCTAAAGATGTCTGCTATATCCATTTTATTTATGATATTATTTAATTCAGCATTTTCCTATTTAGTTTTCATCTAGATGACCTGTCTAATCAGCAAATGTGGGGTATTGAACTCACCCACTATCACTGTGAGGGACAATAAGTGATATTACTTGTAATGTTTTTTGATAAATGTGGCGGGTGGCCTTGTTGTTTTACAGATATCAATTTCCACCAAAAAGAGCTATAACCCCACCCTCACATACACACTTAATATTTTTAAAATAATAAAAAACAAGGTCCTCTAGAGATATGTGTACAAATGCCCATAGCATCTTTATTCTTAATGGCCAAAGCCCCCATAAACATCGGTGTTTAGAAGAAACACCACAATAAACTTATTTGTAGTAACCCTCAAGGTAAAAAACAAATAAACACAGACTAAATATTCTTCACGAGATAATGGATTTGGGTTTATTTATATAATAAGTTACCTGTCATCAGCTAAAGAAACAAGCTACCAATGCATTCAATGGCATGGATAAATTTCAAAAATATGCTAATCAAAAACAGGTAAGTACAAAAGTATGCGAATCAACTGCATGATATTGTACAATTGCATGATAGTCTACAATTGCATGATATTGTACAATTGCATGATATTCTACAATTGCATGATATTGTACAATTGCATGATATTCTACAATTGCATGATATTGTACAATTGCATGATAGTCTACAATTGCATGATATTGTACAATTGCATGATATTGTACAATTGCATGATATTGTACAATTGCATGATATTGTACAATCGCATGATATTGTACAATTGCATGATATTCTACAATCGCATGCTATTCTAAAACTCATGTACTATAAACAACTCAGAACAGTGGTTGGGGAAAGGGGCTGACTGCAATGGATGTCCAGGACATGTTTACAATAGAGATGACATGTTTACAATAGAGATGACATATTAGGGTTTCATATATGATTATACTTGTTTTAATTGAGGAAATTCTAGGCTCTATGTTTTTAACCACATGTAAATTATATCTCAATAAAGACATAGATTTTATTTCTTTAAATCCAATGTAATACTCTAGATCTTAACTCTAAATTATATTGTCAAAATGAACTGACATGGAGAAGAATAGGCATTACTAGTAGTTTTGGCACACTGTTGCTACTATTTGTTAATTCTATTTGTCATTTTCTCAATATTGAATTGTGTTTGTATACTTATAATAAGATATATGTAACTTTTGGGTAAGTTTCTAACAGATTGCTAGGTTCCTTGTTAAAATTCTGTTTATAGTTTTGCATAAATTATTGGTTATTAAAAAATCACTTTCTGCATACTAAAGCAAATATGGTGTTTTAATATTTGTAGAAATACAGACATTAAAATAGAAGATATGTATAAAACTCAATCTTAAAATTAAAGTCAGTAAATTTCAATTTAAAATGTTAATCTGAACTCTCGACATTGAATACATCATAATTCATAGATGATAAGATGCATATTCTATATGCTATTCTAACATATAACATAACAACAGCTCTGGTATTAGGTGATATCTTAATAGGCAGTGCTTTTCTTTCATCACAGTACATAAAATTCCATCTAGACACATTTTAGATTCAATGAAACACCGCAGTATGTTTACTAATATTGTGCACTGAGATAAAACAATGGTTTATTTTGTTCCCCCAAAACCACTTTGGATGAAACTGAATTAGAATTGTTGGAAATGTAGCTGATTCCAGGCTCTGAAAAGAAAATATTCAATTTTACACTAAGACAGAGAGGAGAAAATCATTATTACATTAGTAGAGTCCTTAAAAAGGAAGAAAGGAGCCAATCTGAAGAGGGTTCTTCATCAGCATATTACAAAGTAAACAACAGAAGCCACAACCATGACTGATTGCTTCAAAGTACTAAAGACATATTAACTCTAAGTATCTAGATGATACTCATAAAAGAAAAAGCAAAAAGCAAACCATATGTCATGAATTACTACTACTGGGCAGTATCAATCTAACTCTTCATTCTAAAAATGTGTTCTGCAATAGAGTCTAAGTCATTCTAGCATATCTACTGAGCTGGAGTTATAGTTGGTTAACAAAGGCAACTGAAAGAAAGTGACTTAAGATTTGTGAAATAAGAAATCTTCAAAGACTGTTTCTATTTCCTACCATGAATCTTTTTCATTGCTAAGAATATATCCAAGGACCAGATTATCCAACTAAGAGGTTAGGAAATATGAGGGGAAAAGATCTGGAGCCAGAAAGAAGAACAGAAGAAGAAATGGCCTCTGCCTACAAACTGTACACTTTGACTAAAAAAGAATTAAGAAATAAAAAAGTATAGTATGCAATGTGGTGTATATAATTTTTAAAATATAGAGTCTCATTCCTATCACATCATTAAACCATTACTATTAGTTACCTTTTTATTTAGTCACATCTAACCAACAACATAAGCATCATCTCATAGCTAGAATGGTTCTAAATAATACATTAATGCACATATAAATTATATCTTCAGTTAGACACTTAAAATATCACTAGATTATTACTTATTCAAAATTTAAACAAGGCTATCAAAGGTAGAAACTCAATTTCAGTTTCTAAAGATTGGTTTAACCTTTAAATACCCTGATTAAACTCGGCCTTCATCCTTAAAATTTCAAATTAGCAAACAAGCCACAATATAATATATGCTGTGGCATAGGTCTTCTGTGAATAGCTGGGATCTTCAAGTGCTTCAGCTGCAATACAAGCCATTGAGGTTTGGCCAATACACGCCAATTTGAATAATCAATATGACAACCTTATTTTTCTAATGCAAACAGGATTGCTACAGTAAGGTGTCTCACTGCCATATCACAGTCATGGCCTCTTTTAACCCCTAATTAGATTGAGGCGATTATCCCTGCTCTTCCTTACAAGTGTACAGCTTGGATAAGGGATGACAAAAGCTCTCTGCCACTTATTCAGCCTTTGCAGACAGCAAGTTATCCAGGGAGACAGAGAATAAGATCAACAAACAATTGTTATTCATATCATCATTCAAGTGTTAAGATAGTCACAGTTTCCACACATACAGAGTGAATATAGCCCAGAGCATGAGGTAACTGCAGGCTGCTAAAGAAGAACATCGAGGTTACACAGACGGAAATTCATGGTGATGTTAGGGAATTATGTCTAAATCAAACTCATCTGCATAAAAACAAATGATCAGGGATTTGTCTTTTGTATATATCAAGATTTTACTATGTTTCTCCTCATGAATTCATTAAAACTAAATTTTCATATTGATTTTTCAAAATACATAGCATTGATCATTAAAAGAATGTTGAAAATTCATAGTTTTCAGAAACAAAAATGACTTAGGGTTCAATCCAAATATCTTAAATACAAAATAGTAAGCTTCTTTTCATTATGACACTGCAACATTTCTATTAAGTTCTTATAATAAAGAGAAATCCTATTAACACAGTTGATTTCAAATGTTTCTCTTAATTTACTCTTAACAATCAAACTGTCAGATCTTGGTTATAACTTCTGACCCATTACCATCATAGTAACTGAAATCAGTAGAACATATTCATGTGTACTGGCAAAGACTGTAACCTGACAGTATCATAGCACCATGAGAACACCATGAAAGGTTGGCTTCCTGACGCACAGTTACTCTAAAGATCATGAAGCCACCATGTTAAAAAGGGCTCTGTGGATTTTCCTCCTAACAGTCACTGAGCATGGCCCTTTCAAGGTCATAGTCACGTTGATGGAAAAAAAAAAAAACACTGGGAAAGGAACAACCTATGAATTTTATTTCTGTCTTATGTTTTTGCATCCCATCACTCTATCCTTCAAAATAAGAAGGTAAAAGTAGTATATTATTTTACTTAAAGTCAGGACAAAGCTCCAGACTCCAGACAATGCCTTTTTAAAAACACATTAAAAAACTAGTTTCATTGTTAGTGAAACCTTGCCATACACCTTACTTGACCAAAGCCATGAGTTACATTTTCTTAAGGGAAATGGGATTACAAGGCTACAGACTGGGTCGTTTTGCGAGGCTGTGTTATGTTTATGATGGCTATCCCCTCTGAGAAGTATAAGACTGTGTCTTGCTTCTCTGACATACACTTCACTGTTCATGACACATGACTTCACTGTTAAAGTGGAAACCTGACTCAAGACATTGGATAAGCATTGTGAACTGAAGGATTCACTTCTCCCCGTCTGAAGCACCATCCTTTGATGCAGAATCCCAAGCTTTATAAGCACCTACACACACACACACACACACACACACACACACACACAGGTTTACCAGCAACAATTTTATTAACAACAAGCTTAATGTATAATGCATATAATGTTTAAAAAAAAAAAAAACAAATAGGAACGCTTTATATTAAATATGACATAATAGTATAACCTTAATTTATTTATACTGAATGTTGAAATTTGATCAGTTATGACTATGTTTCTCTAATTTATTGATGATCTTTTAAGAGTGTGCATAATCCTTCTGAAGATAAGCATAAATTATAATATAGTCAGTAGATATTAAATTAACATTTTAAGAAAAAAATGAAACATGATACAATTGCAAAATGACAAAGCACAACAGACATATAGAGAGATGGCAAGTTCAATTCTACTTTCTGTTCCTGCAAAGTTAAAAACATCAAGGTTGAAAGCCCCAATAGCAATAAGAATAATGGACTGTGAAGTGACACTTTACATTAGGAAAAAGAACGGTCTTACCGCACTGTCAGATTCTAATTAGTTTATTTTTTTCAAGGCATCTTTACCACTTTCTAGCATTCTTTGTTCTTTCACTTAGTCACCTACCATGCTTAAAGATCCTAACGGCTTTTACTAAAACACTGAGTAACTTGAGAAGTGGCAATTAGAAAATTAAGGGGCAAATGAAGCTACTGATTTTTAAATTTCTTCTGTAGCCCAATTTTCTATAAAACTCTGCTACTGTCAATATATCTTAGTAGCGTTTTCAAGTAAAAGAAATATACATGCTTGGGTTTTGCTTGGATTAAAGTCAATACAGCATTCTGTTATTTTAAAGGCAATAAAGTTACAGGCTATAAATACAAAGCACAGAGCCTTTACTCCATTTTGAATTTGAAACTAAACAGTATCAGGGTAGCCACAAGTGGATTACACAGGTGGCTTGCAAGATGGAAATGCTATCTTCGAGCTAAAGTTGTTCAGCTGGATGTAGGCCTGTGTGTTTTCCTCCTATGTAGGCCTGTGTGATTTCCTCCTAACAACAGGCAGGAGGGAAGAATCCAGCAGCCATCATGAAGTAGATTGGTAACTATTTTTTTATTTCTACTATAAGGAAGAAACAGAAATGCAAATTTAGTTCAACTACAAGAAAGGATTTATACAGCATGATAAATACTAGACTAATTTCTAAAGGCAACTGGAGTGAATCTCTTATGTCAAATATTTTAAAGAGTATATTCACACTCAGCGTAAAAGGCTATACATCAAATATCTAATGTGAAGTAGAAATGAGACTGGAGAGGGAAAAGGAACCATCGTGAGAGGGGAGGAGAGAACGGAAGGCCATTCGCATAGAGATGAACATGGTTAAAATACTTGATTTGCTTGTATCAAAATGTCTTTATGAAACCTATTAGTATACATAATTGATGCATACTAAGAAAAAAAGAAAAGTTAGAAATCCACTGATCTCTTTGGAAGACAGGAAGAAGAAATATCTTTGTTCAATAATTACACCTCCACTCAATAACTAAGTTTGGACAAGACCCAAAGTCTCACAATACACATCATTTACTGCCGAGTGTTAATACATCCTCCAGAGCTGTTGGAAATCCATTCAGTGATGACACTATGACTCTTAGTTATTACAATGGCTTTAGCTTTCCAATGTTAAACCCACCCCAACAATACACTTGCCTGTTAAGTTTTGTTATTATATATCTTTCCAGTTAAACTGATAACAAATAGTTTTAAATTAATAATTTCTCCTGAGGTGGGCAATAAAAAAACAAAGGTTGGCATCACTACCGCATAGTCATGTTCTCAACTTCAGAAGCCCTTATACAAAATCCTAAAAGTATCAATTACTCACTATTCCACTCTCATCATCATTTTGGCTTAGCGTATGCATATATACAACTGTACAAGTATAGGTTAGGGACACCGTAAGTATTCAGTCATACTCAGGAGGAGTACAAAAGGAGAAGGAAGATAGGAAGGAAGAAACAATAGACATTTTGCAATAGAATCGTGTAGAGAAAGATAAACTTGGGATTTGGAGCACTCGTTCTAAAGGTGTTTCTTACATTCTGGTGACCATTGAGGCCAGAAGAGGGCGCTGTATCCCCTGGAACTAGGGTGAGCCTAGTAGTAAGCCACCATGTAAGTGCTAAACCTAAATCCTCTGGAAGAGTAGCTAGTGCTCTGAACTACCTAGCCGTTGCTCTAGTCTCAAGAAAAGAGTTCCAAAGCCCTGTATTTTATCATGGTATTACTATGGGCAAAAGCTTCAGTAGTACTTTATAAAATACCATTAAGAACTCAGATGGTAAAAGATCTACTCAGTCATATAACTTGTTAGCTTTTAAGTTCTACTAGATTTAAGCAAAGAGAACTGATATCTAAGCAAACCAAACTGAAGTCTAGTGAAAAAGGATAAAACCAGCAATTATTGTTTGTCCTAATTATTAAGGAATGGCTTCAACTACAGCACAGAGAAGCAGGAAATTTGCAAATGCCATTCTTCTTCTGATAGCCCCCTTCTAGGTTCTCCTGATAAGTTGTGAAAAGAAAACTCATTATTTGGGAAAACTTTCTCTACTGCTGTTTCTGTCAGTTAGCCAAGCAATTGCTATTCAGAGGTAATAACTCAGTACTTCCAGTTTCTGGAATTGTCTCCCCCATTCTCCAGAACTGAAAACACTATTTCCTCAGAAGCAGTAGTAGTGGATTCTCTTCCTGAAAGGTCTAGGTGGCATCTTTACAGCACCCCTCCCCAGGCTATAAGCTACCTTCAATTGATATAACCAACTAACACCATCTCTTCAGAGGCCTGAACTCCAAGTATACCCGTCCCTTAACCACTTCTCTGTTTCTTAAGCTTGTCACTTGTTTCCTTCTGATTCTCTGCTGTACATGCTTTCTACTGTATCAATTGCCCATATCTATCTTCTCAATTCTCTACATGAGATTCTTTCCACATGAATAGCCGTAGATGGTCTTCATTGTACAATGAGGTTACATCTAAATAAACCCATCAGTGAGATGAATGTATAAGGTGGAAATGCTTTTGCTATACCTACCTACCAAGCACCACAGACTAAACTGGAACATTCCATGAGCCTATATTTGGGCAAATCTTCTATTCTAGAGCCTCTCAGTTCTTAATGTCTTGCACAGCTTTCTGCAGCTCCATCTCACTGTTAATGAGTACAAAAGTACAATGCTTCATACTGCTAACTTTGAAAATAATCACAACACAAACAGCAAATTACAGTTTTTACTGAATGGAAGTACCTCCCTCACACATTATGAATTTTTTAAAACATGAAGTTGAGCTATAACAAGCTAAGGACAGTCTAAAATGCAGTTCATACATTTCTGACTGAAGCCTGATAAAATCCTTATGTTAACAGAGCTCTTGCTCTCCTTAGCTAATTCATGTGTGGTGGGTTTGGTGTGAGTGCCACAACGTAGGTGGGGAGGCCCAATAACACCTTTGTGGTTCAGGAAACAAACGCAGGTTGTCAGGCTGGCATTGTCTGGCAGCAAGCTCCTTTACTGCTGAACTATAGAGCAAGCTCCACTGTGTAGTTTTAGTGCATGTAAAGGTATTTCAGGAACTCTCGGGGTTCGTCATAGCTCAGTGCCTTATCCCCGACTTGTTTTCCTATTAAAACTAAAGTATTTTTCTCTTACAACGTTTTGGGTAAATTCATGAAAACACTATGACAACTCACTAACTCACCTCTAATAATTCTACCATAATCATCCTTGTGCCTTCTAATAGCCTCTAAGTCAAAAAGGACATAAATCTTTTTGATCAACACAAGGAAGCCCCTTTGGCTCTGGGCAGCAATAACTGAAATACGAGTGACAAATGCGAATGGAAATTAATCAAGTACCAAGAGGCAATAGGTTTAGCAGAGAACACAGCATTTAGCTGAACATGCATGAGACTTTTTGGCTAGTATATTTATTTGTTATAGTCATAAATTGCAGACACAAAATCTCTTTATAGAAATATATTCTTTTTTTTCATACTTTATTTACATTTCAAATGTTTCCCCCTTTCCAGATCTCCCCTTTGGAACCTCCCCATTCCCTCCCCTCTCCCCCTGCCACTATGGGGGTATTATATTCTTACCATCAATAGATATGAGTATACAACTCCAAAACTTAATGTGTCCAAAGTCTTACCTTGTTAGGCTATATTGGGAAAATATTTCACTTAGCCTCTGGTATTCTCAGTTCCCTTATACACAATGGAGCAAAGCTGGACTGGCTGTGTGCCATACCAATCTACAATTTCTCTCTGTGTACTTTTGTATGCTCCCATTATTTAAAAAATGATTGTACAAACGTCTGAAGAAAAAGAGTAGAAAAATCAATCACATAAAGAGACAAACTAATATACATTCTCAACACCTCATGGAACCTTCTCCAAAACTTACTATATAACTGGGCACAAAGCAAGACTCAACAGATACAAGAAGATTGAAATAACCGCTTGCATCTTATCAGATGACGATTAAGGCAGGACTTCAACAACAACAGAAAGCCCACAAAATCATGGAAACTGAACAACTCTCTTCTCAATGATAACTTGGTCAGGAAAGAAATAAAAATATTAAAGACTTTCTAGAATTCAATGAACATAAAGGCACAACATAACAAAATTGATAAGACACAATGAAAGCAGTGCTAAGAGGAAGTTCATAGCACTAAGTGCCTTCATAAAGAAAAGAATTGGAGAGATCTCATACTGGCAATTTAATAGTATACTTGAAAGTTCTAGAACAAAAAGAAGAAAACACACAAAAGAGAAAAAGACAACAGAAAATAGTAAAACTCAGGGCTTAAATCAATAAATTACAAACAAAGGGAATAATGCAAAGAATCAACAAAACGAAGAGCTGGTATTTGAGAAAAATCAACAAGATAGGCAAACCTTTAGCTAAACTAAGGAAAAGGCACAGAAACAGTATCCAAATTAACAAAATCAGAAATGCAAAGGGAAAAATAACAACAGAAACTGAGGAAATTCAAAAAATCATTAGGTCTAACTTCAAAAGCCTGTATTCCACAAACTACAAAATCTAAATGAAATGGATAAATTTCTAGACAGACACCACATGCCAAGGTTAAATCAAGGTCAGGTAAACTAAACAGTCCAATAACCCCTTAGGAAATAGAAGCAGTCATTAAAAGTCTCCCAACCAAAATCAGCCCAGGGCCAGATGGGTTTAGTGCAGAATTCTACCAGACATTCGAAGAGCTAATACAATACTGCTCAAACTATTCCACATAATAGAAACAGAAGGAACACTACCTAATTCATTCTATAGGGCTACAGTTAACCTGATAGCTAAATCACAAATAGACTTAACAAAGAGAACTTTAATCCAATTTCATTTATGAACATTGATGAAAAACACTCAATAAAATTCATGCAAACTGAATCAAAGACCACATCAAAAACATTGTTCACCAGGATCAAGTAGGCTTCATCCCAGGGATGCAGGAATGGTTCAACATATGAAAAATCCACCAACATAATCCACTATATAAACAAACTGAAAGACAAAAATCACATGATCATCTCATTTTATGCTGAAAAAGCTTTTGTCAAAATCCAACACCTCTTAGAGAGATCAGGGATTCAAGGCACATACCTAAACATAATAAAAGCAATATATGGCAAACCAATTGCCAACATCAAATTAAATAGAAACTTGAAGCAATCCCAGTAAAATCAGGGACAAGACAGGGTACCCGCTCTCCCCCTATCCTAGCTAGAGCAATAACGCAACTAAAGGAGAACAAGGGAATACAAATTAGAAAGGAAAAGGAAAGGCATCGCTATTCACAGATGACATGATGGTATAAACAAGCGATCCCCAAAATTCTACCAGAGAACATTTAAAGCTGATGAACAACTCTAGCAAAGTGGCTGGATATAAAACTAACTCAAAGAAATCAGTAGCCATTTTTTATACAAATGATAAACAAGCAGTTGTAAAAATAGGGAAAACAACACCTTTCACAATAGCCACAACTTATATAAACTCTCTAGATGAAACTCTAACAGGGCAAGTAAAAGATCTTTGCAACAAGAATTTCAAGTTCGTGAAGAAAGAAATTAAAGAAGATATCAAGAGATGGAAGGATCTCCCATGCTCATGGATCAGTAGGATTAACATAGTGAAAACAGGAATCTTACCAAAAGTAATCTATGCATTTAATGCAATCCCAATCAAAATCCCAACGCACATTTTTATAGACCTGGAAAGAATAATTCTCAACTTTTCATATGGAAAAACAACAACAACAACAACAACAACAACAAAAAACCAGGATAGCCAAAGCAATACTGAACAGTAAAAGAACTTCTAGAGGAATCACCACACCCGAATTCAAGCTATAATAAAAACAAAGCAAAACAAAAACAAAACCAAAAACCCAGCATGGTATTGGTACAGAGACAGACAGGTAGACCAATGGAATGAAACTGAAGACCCAGAAATAAACCCACACGCCTATGGACACTTCATTTTCGACAAAGAATCCAAAACTATACAATGTGTAAGAAAGCATTTTCAACAATTAGTGCTGGTCTAACTGGATATATACATGTAGAAGAATGCAAATAGATCCATATGTCACCCTGAACAAAATTCAAGTCTAAGGGGATCAAGAACCTCAACATAAAACTGAATTCACTTAAACGTACTAGAAGAGAAAGTGGTTAAGAGCCTTGAATGCATTGGCACAGGAGACAATTTCCTAAACAGAACTCCAATGGCTCAAGCTCTAAGATCAATGATAAATGTGACCTCATGAAACTGCAAAGCTTCTGTTAGGCAAAGGACACTCTCAAAAGGACAAAGCAGCCACCTACAGGAAAGAATCTTCACTAACCCTATATCCATCCAACAGAGGGTTAATATCCAAAATATATGAAGAACTCCAGACATTAGACTCCAACAAACCAAACCACTCAATTAAAAAGATGTACTACTCAGCTATTAAAAACAATGACTTCATGAAATTCGCAGACAAATGGATGGATCTTGAAAATATCATCCTGAGCGAGGTAACACAGTCACAAAAGAATGAGCATGGTGTGTACTCACTGTTAAGTGGTTATTAGCCCAAAAGTTCGAAATACCCAAGAGTCACTTCACAGCAACAGTAGAGTGGAGTGTGAGGTCCCAGAGGGAGGCCTTGGAGAAGGGACTGAAGGAGCTGAGGGATTTTGCAGCCCCAGGGAGGCAGCAACAGTGGCAACTGGTCTGACACCCCCACCCCCAATACTCCTGGAGACTGATCCACTAACCAAAGAATACACACGGAGGGACCCATGGTGCTGGCCACATATGCAGCAGAGGAGGGTCTTGTTAGACATCAGGGGGAGGAGAGGCTCTTGGGCCTGAGGGTGTTAGATCCCCCAATATAGGAGAATGCCAAGGAGGGAAGCCCAGAGTGGGTGGGTGGGTGGGGGAATACCCCCATAGAGGAAGGGGGAGGGGGAGGAAATGAGGAGGCTCCAAAAGGGAGATCTGGAAAGGGGGAAACATTTGAAATGTAAATAAAGTAGGAAAAAAAATGTGGCACAGAACTAAACAGAATTCTCAACAGAGGAATCTTGAATGGCTAAGAAGCACTTAAAGAAGTGTTCAACTGC
This sequence comes from Rhynchomys soricoides, assembly GCA_019843965.1. NCBI lineage: Eukaryota > Metazoa > Chordata > Mammalia > Rodentia > Muridae > Rhynchomys > Rhynchomys soricoides. The sequence goes on from JADRCH010000009.1 coordinate 22,076,365, forward strand.
CTTAGTCATTGGGGAAAAGCAAATCAAAATGAGTCTGAGATTCCAGCTTACACCAATCAGAATGGCTAAGATCAAAAACTCAAGCAACAGCACATGTTGGCAAGGATGTGGAGAAAGGGAAACACTCCTCCACTGCTGGGGGGGGACTGCAAACTGGTACAACCACTCTGGAAATCAATCTGGCGGTTTCTCAGAAAACTGAAAATAGATCTACCCAAAGACCCAGCTATACCACCCCTGGGCATATACCTAAGAGATGTCCCACCGTACCCCAAGGACACATGCTCCACTATGTTCATAGCAGCCTTATTCATAATAGCCAGAAACAAAACAAGCCAGATGTCCCTCAACCAAAAAAACAAAAACAGGATACAGAAAATGTGGTACAATTATACAACAGCTCGGACTACTCAGCTATCTACTCAGCTATTAAGAAAAATGACTTCATGAAATTCGCAGGCAAATGGATGAAACTAGAAAATATCATCCTGAGTAAGGTAACACAGACCCAGTCAAAAATTCCTATTTAATACTCCTTGTCCCTGAACATATGGAGAAGATATGAAACTTGGTCTTCATGTGGGTCCCCCAACATCTGGAGAGGAGGCTGTCCCTGACACTGCTGCCTACCTGTGGATCCTGCTCCCTTAACTGGGCTGCCTTGTCTGGCCTTGGTGGGAGAGGTCAGTCCTGCAGTGACTTGATGTGCCACGGTTGGATGGTACCTAAGCCCCCCGACCCCCTTCTCAGAGGTGAAGGGGACAGGGGATGTGGGGAAGGGCTGTGTCAAGGGAAGGCTGAGGGGGTGGAAAGCTGCATTTGTGCTGTAAAGTGAGTGAATGAATGAATAGGGAAAAAAGATACAGTCTCCCAATCATAAAAAGTGCAAGACCAGATGGTTTTAGCACTGAATTCTACCAGACTTTCAAAAATGAGCTAATACTAATACTTTTTAAACTATTCCACAAAAAACAGAAATAGAAGGGACATTGCCAATCTTATCCTATGTGCCCACAATCCCTCTGATACCTAAACCACACAAAGACTCAACAAAGAAAGAGGATTTCAGACTGATTTCCCCTAGGAACATTGATACAATAGTGCAAACACACACACACACACACACACACACAAAAACACCTCGCACACCAAATCTAAGAATACATCAAAAATATCATCCAATTTGTCCAAGTAAGCTTCATCGCAAGGTGCAGGGGTGGCTTAATATACAAAAATCCATCAACATAATCCACTATATAAACAAACAGAAGGAAAAAAAACCACATGATCATCTCAATTGCCTTTTAATGTGTCTACCTGTAAAAGATCTACCATTTCTTAACACTGTTACATTGGGGACAAACTTCTGGCATGTGAGCCTTTAGGAGAGAAATCACATGTGAACCATGACTATAGAGCTTTTACTCTAACATGCCCAGGGCAATTGTAACCATATTTCTCTACTTCTATATTAAGAAGCATGAATAAGCTTTAAATAAGAGACCAGGACAGCAGGGATAGTGTATTGACTAGTTTTAATTGTCAACTTGACACAAACCAGTCACCTAGAAAGAAGGGATTGTCTAGATAAGATTGACCTGTGGGCTTGTCTATGGGCATTGTCTTAGTTGTTAGTTGACGTAAGAGGGCACAGCCTACTGTCGGCAGCTCCGTCCTTGTGGAGGTGAAACTGTGTTGTACAAGGAAGCTAGCTGAGCATGCCAGGGAATACGACAGTAAGCAGTGTTCCTCCTGGGTCCTGCCTCCAGGTCCATGACCTGACTTCTTGTAACTGATGGACTGGAAAGTACAACATAAAATAAACCACTTCCTCCTCCAACCCCCCCCCCCAAAAAAAAATCCCAGTTTAAAACAATTAAAAGTTGCTCTCTTCCTCTTCTAAAACCTTAAAGCATTTCTCTTTATGTTGTATATAAGAGTTAGTTTATGCTGGCAAGCTGGCTCGTGGATAAAGGGAGTTACCTGGAAGCCTGGCCATCCAAGTATGATTACTGAGAAACATGCTGTGGGAGGAAAGAGCCAGCTCCTTTCTGCAGGTTAGTCTCCTACCTCCACACATGTTCCAGAATGAACACAAACACTCTAACACACATTAATCTTTTTAAGTTTAGTTTTTGTAATTTTCCCTGGAAGTTATCATATGCCATATGATATTTATATACAAATTCACAGCTATAGATAGAAATAATTGATATCCTTCAAGTAGTAGCAGTCCGTACAGCAGGTAAGGTCATTTACTACTTAGTAGTTACCACTTAGAATACACTATGCCTTTGGCTACAAAGGCACCTGCATGAATATATCTTTTAAAATTTTATAATCAAACTACAAGTATGCCAATTCTCTTTATACTGGTTCTTCATGTTAAATTGTACCTGTATTGTGATGACAGCCTTAAAATTTTCTCTCTAATTTTTAAATTTCAGAACATTTATCCTAAAGAAATGAAAAAGAAAAAAAAGTATAGATTTAGTCATTCTTTGAAAAAAAGAAATGCTGTGACTTCAAACTGGAAACATCAGTCTTGGTGCTCAAGAGATGCCAATAGCATATAAATCAGGTTGCAAAAGATGGCACACAACTCTATATTAAGTTTACTACACAAGTTTACCTCAACTCAGAGAAAATATAGACAGGAAGATAGTGGATTCAATTCTCAGATCTCCAAACCTAGCTAAGCAAGAGCCATGAGAAGAGTGGTCATTAAGACAGTAATGTAAAACAGGGGCATAAGGTACGTCAACAAACGGGTAGGAGGGAATACAAGGAAGATCAAAGGTTGAAACACCAGAAAGAAACAAGTGTCTGCAGGACTTGATGAAGCAGGAGGCACTTGACAAGACCAGATAACTCGATTGACAAACCAGTTTTAATGGTGTGGTAAGTAAAGAACTGCAAATGTGTGAAAAGGTACGTGGGAGATGAAGAGGGTAAATAAAGAAATCAACCACGATTCTACTGACAGGGGAGCAAAGACACTGAGTACTGCTCAAGCTATGAGAGCTAACTGAGGGTGAAGGGCTCTACAGCTTGGTCTTTATTATTTAGTAAAAGGGACTTACAGAGTACAATCTAAGCAAGTAATGAGATACGGAGCAAAACGATACAAACAAACAAACATTCTTCTACAATCAGTAAGTCAGAATGAAATTAACTCAGGTAAGAGGAAAGCAAAGGTAAAAGAAGATGAAGAATGAAAAGAGGTAAGATGTTTGTCTCAGTAGGGTTAGGCATTTTAACAGGGAATACTAAAGTAGCTGATTTTGGAATGCAGAAGGCAGTGGAAATGACGTGACTACACACTAGCTAGATATGAGATGCGACTGGGGTTACAAACAGTTGGTGATGAGGATTAATCTTGTTTGCTTTTTTAATTGACCAAAATTTTATGTGTTGACATGGTACATCAAAATGTACATATATATAAAGATATGTATATATACATATTTAAACACATATATCAAAATAACTGAGGAAATTGGTACATTCATCATGTCATAGATCTATCATTTCTGTGATTAAAAAGAGTTAAAATCAACTGTCAGAAATTCCAAGCATAGACTACATTGTTATTAATTATAGTCACTGTCTCCAGCTCAGCTTCTTAACTTTTCAGATGTGAATCTCGGAGTAAGTTCAGACAACAGTGGTGATTATCACTATAAATGGCAGAGGCTAGATAATGGTGATAGTATTCACAAATGTCTGAGTGTTCTTCCAAAAACATTTTTCATCAATCGCAAATGAGAATGCCATTCCATCAACTGTATAATATTAACTTGAAGGCACACCCAAACTTACAATTTTCCTAAAGGGACACTGGGTTTGAAACTTTCAGAGAGATGTTGGGTAATATAATAGCAGGGGTTTTTTTTTTTTTTTTTTGGAAAAAAACCAAATCTATGGATAATACATCTAGAACAGTCAAAGAATAAAAACTGATGGAGTGAAAAATAGATAAATTTAGCTCTTTCTACCAGTTTTGACATATTTGACTACTTTTGTAATACAAGGGTTTTTAAAAATTAGTATGCAGAATGGGGGCTATCAACAACAGGCCTCTGGGTTTTGGTTTTGAACTAGCAATGGGCATCCTCATATTGAAACTTCAACGTTGCCCAAGGTAAAGAGGTAAGATTGAGTGTATGTATGACTGTATGAAGCCTCTGCCCAGGAGGAGACTTTGCTACTCTTTCAAAACAAAGAAGTTGGAGTCTGCTCCAGGATAAGATGCTGAATAGCAGGGGTTACTACATGACTTACAAACTCCTGATGAGGTTTGAATCTTATCACCAACACTAGGAGACTGGTTTCAACAAGACGATTTTATTTTATAAACGTCGTTGGAATACATTCATCATCAATGGCAGTATTGAGACATGGAAAGCTAATGATATTAGGATGAGGTATCTGCATACACACACTGTGCGCCTCATCACTGTAATGCCAAATCTAACGAATGCAAGATCTGTCGGTTAACTAGAAAACAAACAAACCCCAGCAGCTACCAAACCTAGAAAAGTATCACTTGACAAAGTCAGTAGAGACTATTTTGCTGAGAAGTTGAATACGCTGCATTAGGAAACCAGTTTCTTTTATTAGAAAAAAAAAAAAAGAGGAGCACCGTTCCTTCTCATCTTTTACTGTAGTGGAAAGCGTGTTAACAGTTCTTATTTTCCATTTATAATACCACAAGTAGAAGACAACTGAAAGATTAAAGGATTAATGCTATTCTTTTTTCTAATGCTGCTCTCCCTCTTTATAACAGTCAAAGAATATCATAAACACTGTATAATGCCAAATATTCAGAAATCAATGCTTTTCAAAAACACTTGGTTGTCTACCTTCAAATACAGCCTTTAATATTTAACCCTCATTTATTTAATATCACGGACAATATTTTCTAAAAAGTACATATTTGTCAGTAGCTTCTACTACAGTTTTACCACAGCAAAGGCAGAATCCATGTTTAGGTGATTACTGTACATTGTGACTTAGTTATCTGCAGGGTGTCTGCATGGTACTCCAGCTATTTAAAGCCAGTAAAAAGATTACAGCTCACACTAACTGGATTTCCACAGCTCCATATCATTCAGCTTGAATTCCTCATAGGCAGATTAAAAAGAGCAATGCAAACAATAGTTTTTCAAAAATACAAGATAGCATTTAAAAAGAAATAAATAATAAGTATCTTTTATAATCCAAACAACTACACAATTATTCAAGGAAGTAGTCATATGAAAATAAACTTTAAGTGTATGATAAAATTATATATATGGAATTAGCTTAAAATGAATATGAATCAAGAAAATAACACTATCAGATAGAACTGTAGTTTTTATACTTAAATCTACCTTATAAATTATACAATTTTGGAGTCAAAGATATCTAGGTCTGGCATCAGCTCAGAATTAGCAGGACCTGGGTTATCACTGGAACTATTCTCCTACTGTATATGGCAGATACATTGAATTCAAAGAATTAAAGTGGTCTTTACAAGACAACTATTGGCCAAATATCAAAAGAACTTGACATATCATTCTCTCCTAGTCTCCTACTTTACCGTTCCTTCAAATGATTAAATGACTTCCCAATATAAATCTATATTTTATATCTCCATAACTAATATCACCACTATGACTTACATAATCCTGTTAAGTACCTCTGTTTACTGGGGCCACTTTACAGAAAGAAAACAGGACTTGGGAGATTGGCTCAACAGAAAACACCTAACTAGTAAATGAAGTAATGAACCTGGAGTCAGGCCTCTAAGACCCTGTGCATGAGCTACAGAGCAGGATGTGATGTTGATCTCCTGTCATAACCACTGCACTCACCACATGGAAAAGCACTCTTGGTTTATTCTCCAACCTGCATTCTCAATGTCTCTACAACATAATCCTGTGCTCATTAAGATTTTAATGTTTTTCAGGTCACTTAAGTATATGATCATATCATCTGCAAATAGTGACATTTTGATTTCTTCCTTTCCAATTTGTATCACTTTGACCTCCTTTTGTTGTCTAATTGCTCTAGCTAGAACTTCAAATACTATATTGGATAGGGAGAGAGTGGACAGCTTTGTCTAGTCCTTGATTTTAGTGGGAATGCTTCAAGTTTCTCCCCATTTAGATTGATATTGGCTACTGGTTTGCTGTATATTTCTTTTACTATGTTTAGGTATTGGTCTTGAATTCCTGATCTTTCCAAGACTTTTATCATGAAGGGATGTTGAATATGGTCAAATATCACTATTTGCAGATGATATGATCGTATACTTAAGTGACCCAAAAAACTCCACCAGAGAACTGCTACAGCTGATAAACAACTTCAGCAAAGTGGTCGTATAAAAAATTAACTCACACAAATCAGTAGCCTTCCTATACTAGAAGGATAAACAAGCTGAAAAATAAATTAGGGAAATGACACCCTTCACAATTGTCATAAACAATATAAAGTATCTTGGTGTGACTCTAACCAAACAAGTGAAAGATCTGTATAAGAACTTCAAGTCTCTGAAGAAAGAAATTGAAGAAGACCTCAGAAGATGGAAAGATCTCCCATGCTCATGGATTGGCAGGATTAGCATAGTTAAAATGGCCATCCTGCGGAAAGCAACATACAGATTCAATGCTATCCCCATCAAAATCCCAACTCAATTTTTCATAAACATAGAAAGAGCAATTCTCAAATTCATTTGGAATAACAAAAAACCCAGGATAGCAAAAACTATTCTCAACAATAAAAGAACTTCCGGGGATCAGCATCCCTGACCTCAAGCTGTACTACATACAGAGCAATAGTGATAAAAAGTGCATGGTATTGGTACAGTGACAGGCAGGTAGATCAATGGCATAGAACTGAAGACCTAGAAATGAACCCACACACCTACGGTCACTTGATCTTTGACAAAGGAGCTAAAACCATCCAGTGGAAAAAAGACAGCATTGTCAACAAATGGTGCTGGCTCAACTGGCAGACAACATGCAGAAGAATGCAAATTGATCCACTCCTATCTCCCTGTACAAAGCTCAAGTCCAAGTGGATCAAGGATCTCCACATAAAACCAGATACACTGAATCTAATAGAAGAGAAAGTGGGGGAAAGTCTCGAACACGTGGGCACAGGGGAAAACAGAACACCAATGGCTTGTGCTCTAAGATCAAGAATCAACAAATGGATCCTCATAAAATTGCAAAGCTTCTGTAAGGCAAAGGACACTGTCAGTAGGATAAAATGGCAACCAACAGATTGGGAAAAGATCTTTACCAATCCTACGTCCCATAGAGGGCTAATATCCAATATATCCAAAGAACTCAAGAAGTTAGACTTCAGAGATCCAAATAACCCTATCAAAAAATGGGGAACAGAGCTAAACAGAGAATTCTCATCTGAGGAAACCCAAATGGCTGAGAAGCACCTAAAGAAATGTTCAACATCCTTACTCATCAGGGAAATGCAAATCAAAACATCCCTGAGATTCCACCTCACATCAGTCAGAATGGCTAAGGTCAAAAACTCAGGTGACAGCTGATGCTGGTGAGGATGTGGAGAAAGAGGAATACTCCTCCATTGCTGGTGGGATTGCAAGCTGGTACAACCACTCTGGAAATGAGTTTGGTGGATCCTCAGAAAATTGGACATAATACTTCCTGAGGACCCAGCTATTCCACTCCTGGGCATATTCCCAGAAGATGCTCCAACATCTAATAAGGACACATGTTCCACTATGTTCATAGCAGCCACATTTATAATAGCCAGATGCTGGAAACAACCAAGATGTCCCTCAACAGAGGAATGGATACAGAAAATGTGGTACATTTACACAATGGACTACTACTCAGCTATTAAAAACAAGGACTTCATGAAATTCGCAGGCAAATGGATGGAACTTGAAAATATCATGCTGAGTGAGGTAACTCAGTCACAAAATAACACACACGGTATGTACTAGCTGATAAGTGGATATTAGCCCAAAAGTTCAGAACACCCAGGATTCATTTCACAGCAACTGTTGGACTGAGCGTGGGGTCCCAGATGGAGGAGTTGAAGAAGCTACTGAAGGAACTGAGGGAGTTTGCAGCCCCATGGGGAGGGAGCAACAGTGTCAACTGGTCATGCCCCCAGGTGCTCCCAGAGACTGGACCTCCAACCAAAGAATGCATATGGAGGGGCCCATGGTGCTGGCCACATATGTGGCTAAGGAGGGCCTTGTTGATCATCAGTGGGAGGATTGGCCCTTCGGTCTGAGAGCATTAGATTCCCCAGTATAGGGGAATGCCAGGAAGAGAAGATGGGAGTGGGTGGGTGGGTGGGTAGGGGAAGACCCTCACAGAGGTAAGGAAGGGGGGATGGGATAGAGGATTTCCAAAGGGGAGACCAGGAAATGGGAAAACATTTGAAATGTAAATAAAGTATTAAATTTATAAAAGTTTAATGTCAACTCACATCAGAATCCACATGATAGCATTCCTTCTTTCTCAGCTGCCACTAGCTGAAAGAATTCAGCAGCATTCAAAACACTACTTACTAAGATTCTTAAACAGTCTCTAGGCTGTCAATCCTTTCCCCTTGACGCTGTTTCTCTGATAGGAACCCTTCAGTCAAACTCCTGCAGTACTTCTTCTGTAGCCTCCCTTTATGTTATTTTTACGCCAGAATGAACTAAAGACCTCAAAGTAAAAAGTAAATGGATGGTGGTTTTGGCAGAAGCATGACATGCAGGAAAGGCAAATCCAAAACCAGAGTAAGTATCTCTCTAGTAAAAACAAAACATTGTCCTTTCCACGGAGCAAGTGGTCCAATGTAGTCCACCTGCCACCAGGTTGCTGTCTGGTCACCTCGAGGAATGGTGTCATATCTTGTATTTATTTAGTTTTATAAAAAGGACCCTAAGAGTGGATAAGAAATGAATAAATGAGGATACATGATCTTTGGAAGTGAGCTGGGAGATGAGGCTCTCCGGCACAAATGTTTTGTATAATATTATGTAAGTATGTCATTTACCCAGAAAGGAAAGAGAGGAGGGGGATGGAAATAAAGCAGAAAAGGAGAAGGGAAAACCAACAGTGTTCGCTGTCTCTCTCTAGATTCCCAGAGGGATCTTCAGGGTTATTAGTATTTAATAATGAAATGGTAATGTCACCTAAAGTGTGGGGGAGGAATTATATGTGATGCTGAGCTCCTGTCTTATCTCCTGCACTCACCACGTGGATACGCCCTCTTATCCACGTTTTCGGAACACTCCTTCATCCCTCTTGCCTTAATTTTGTTTTTGTGTTTCCATTTCCTAGTTCCTTTTCCTACCTAGTCCTTCTATGTTCTTCCAGAGAGTTTGGTAGCTCCACACTTACCCTGATCGTCTGATTTTGGAATAGCTGTCTGTGCCTTCAACACACATCCCTGACATAATAGACATCTCCGTCACAGTACTTACACTGTATTGTTTCATTGTGTATCTGACCCTAACTAGATGGATCCTACTTAAGATCAAAGACCGTGTCTTATTCATCTTTGCAATCTCCAGTAAGTACAATAGTGCCAGACTTGTAACAGTGCTGAAAGTAATCCACAGCACAATGCACTTATCTTTGTTGTGGCCCATGGATCAGATCACATAGTCACTGTTATTTAATTGTGCCATATGGGAAACATTGGGTCACTGGAGCCTCTCCTTTTGCAAGTCTCTACAAATGTCTATTTTTGAGTAAAATACCTAAAAAGATAAAAACAAAAAAAGGACGTGAAAATCTAAGACTCCAGACCAGAACTCTCCTGAATCTTAATAATGTCTTCCTGCCTATTTTATTCTCCCTCTTGAATGTTCTAAAAATTCTAGATATTCAACATGTCAAAGATAAAAGTATGATTTTCCCCTATGGCACAGCTTTTTCCAAAGTAAATCTAGCTCAGAAAAAAGTAATACAAACATTCTGGTGATAGAGACCATGAATTAACAATTATCCTTAATATTGTCAACTCATTGCCATTAATGTTCTAGTGTGCATACATGTATCCAATGCTGAATCCCTAGCCCGAGTTACTATTACATCTCTCCCAGATTGCTGTGCTCCTTATCTGGCTTCTCTCCAAGCACTCTTATCTCTCCGTGATCCGTATTCCACAGTGCAGCTGGAGTGATCTTTTCAAAACACTAATCTGATCATGTCACCCATCAGATTAAAACACTTCAAAGGTACCCTGTTACTCTTTTTTTTTTTTTCTACTTTATTTACATTTCAAATGTTTTCCCCTTTCCAGATCTCCCCTTTGGAACCTCCATATTCCCTCCCCCCTCCCCTGCCTCTTACTGCCCCCAACCACCCACCCATCCACTCTCGTCTTCCCTCCTTGACATTCTCCTATACTGGGGGATCTAACACCCTCAGGCCCAAGGGCCTCTCCTCCTCCCCCCTCCTCCCCCCCCCCCATGTCTAACAAGACCCTCCATGTGTATTCTTTGGTTGGTGGATCAGGCTCCAGGAGTATCAGGGGTTGCTGGAGAGATGGCTCAGTGGTTAAGAGCACTGATTGCTCTTCCAGAGGTCCTGAGTTCAATTCCC